>PVLC010027878.1:0-21432 GCA_004027655.1 Graphiurus murinus
AACTATCATCACTCCTTTTCAATATAGTGCTAGCCAGAACAGTAAGGAAAAAGAAGAAAATCAAAGGACTACAAATAGTAAAAGAACTGAAAAAGAAGAAAATCAAAGGACTACAAATAGTAAAAGAACTGAAACTATCTCTATTTTCAGATGACATGATCTTATACTAGAAGACCCAACAAACTCAACCAAAATACTTTTAGAACTGATTAACAAATTCAGTGAAGTTTATGGATATAAAGTTAATCTAAAAAAAGGGAAACTTTTCTATATGCCAACCATAAATCCACTGAAAAAGAAGTCCAGAAAACATTTCCATTTCAGTAACCTCAAAAACAATAAAATACTTAGGAATAAATCTAACCAAGGAGGTAAAAGACCTCTACAATGAAAATTATGAAACACTGAAGAAAGAAATTGAAGGAGATCTTAGAGGATGGAAGGATTTCCCATGCTCTTGGAGAGGCAGAATAAATATCATCAAAATGGCTGCCCTTCCAAAAATGATCTACAGATTCAATGCAATCCTTATTAAAATATCATGCTCATTCTTCAAACATCTAGAAAAACCAGTCCTTAAATTTATATGAAACAACAAAAGACCCAAAATAGTCAAAATAGTTCTCAGCAATAAGAACTATGCAGAAGGCATCACAATATTTGACTTCAAACTATACTATAGAGCCATAGTAATAAAAACAGCTTGGTATTGGCACAAAAGCAGACACACAGACCAATGAAGCAGAATAGAAGATTCAAAAACAAATTCACACATTAACAGCCATTTGATTTTTGACAAAGGGACCAAAAACACACACTGGAAAAAAAGATAGCCTTTTCAACAAACGGTGTTGCAAAATTGATAATCCATATGCAGAAAAGTGGAAAAAATATGATTTTTGGATTTGGTGAAAAAAATCCCACTTTCTCACTCTGACATGAATCAATTCAAGATGAATCAAAGACCTGGAAATCAGAAGAGAGACTTTGCAGTTGCTTGAAGAGGACATAGGACTAAACACTCCAATGTGTAGGCATGGATAAAAACTTCCTCAACAAGACCCAAAAGGCACAAGAAATTAAAATGATGATTAATATATGAGATTGCATTAAACTGAAGAGCTTCTGTGCAGCAAAGGAAACTATCAAGAACCTCAAGAAAGAGCCAACACAGTGGGAGAAGATCTTTGCCAGATACTTCTCTGATGAGGACTAATATCAAGAATATACAAAGAACTCAAGAAACTCACTGCAAACACACGCACAAACAAACAAACAACAAAAAACAAAAAATGAAAAATGGGCAAGTGAACTAAATAGACACTTCATTCCCAAAAGAAGAAATACAAATGGCCAGTAAATATATAAAAAAATGTTTAAAATCATTAGCAATCTAAGAGATACAAATAAAATCTTCCCTGAGATTTTGCCTAACCCAATTAGAATGGCAATAATTAAAAACAGAAACAATAATAAATACTGGCAAGGATATGGAGAAGTAGGAACTCTGATACATTGTTGGTGGGATTGCAAATTAGTACAACCACTTTGAAAAACAGTGTGGAGGATCCTCAGAAGAATGGGACTGAACCTACCATATAACCCAGCTATACCATTCCTGGGTATCTACCCAAAACAATTGAAACCAGACTACCATAGTAATGCATGCATATCTATGTTTATAGCTGCACAGTTCATAATTGTCAATCTATTAAATCAGCTGAGATGTCCATCAACAGATGAATGGATTACAAAATTATAGGATATATACACAATGGAATTTAGCCATAAAGAACAAAATTGTGTCATTTGTGGGAAAATGGATGGAACTGGAGAATATTATGCTAAATGAGATTAATCAGTCAGAAAAAGTAAAAGGTCAGATGTTCTCCCTCATATGCAGAAGCTAGGAAGAAACTGGGACACAGGAGAAACTCCAGACAAAGGAGGAGAAACTTTAGTGGAGTGACAGAGGGGACCCAATTGAGGGAGATGGGAGTGGGGAGGAAGACTTGAAGAGGGAAACACTTCAACGGACATGATGAACATACACGAACTTATCAAAGCAAACCCCTATGTTGAGCATGGGAAGGAGGGGAGGAAGAGGGAGTGGGATGGGAACTAGGGAAGGCTCAACAAGTACTGTGTGCATGTATGCCTCCATCACCCTAAACTCCATCAAGATGTATGGTTACAATACACAAATAATAATAATAATAATAATAATAATAATAATAATAATAATAATAAAAAGACTGGGTTGCAGAATGGTGGTTCCTCATGGGGGGTGGGGATGGGGAGGCATTACCACCCCAGAGGAGCTGGGAATTGATCAGAGTGGTTTTGATCATCATCACAATTGGCATTTAATCATGAGCCAAGGTTCACAGGCATCCTGAAATACTCTTGTCAACTCCATGCATCAAAGAATTATCTTGTTTCATACATCCAGTGGAACATTAGAATATTATATGGGAAGAAAGATAATTGCCACACTACAGACTGACATAGACCTGAAAAGAGGACACCCTCAATCCACATCAAAACTCTAGCACTTTCCCTAGTTTCTCCTTTATATGAGGAAAAATAGAATATTTTATAACTAAAAATGTATATCACTTATTAATTTTACTTCAGGATATGAAATGGTTTGTAATATTTCATATAAAAGAGACTTATGTCGTTGGATTGTGGCTTTCTGATGTAGAGCAGCATAGGGTTTATGAGATGCTTGTCATGGGAGTTGACTTGGAATTCATTGTAGTGACATTCTTATACAGAGAAAGATAGACTTTGATTCTGTCCTATGGGTTTGAAAATGTTTAGCTTATATGTTTAATCTCACATCTATTTAAACAAAAAACAAAACCCTATCCTACTAGTGTTTTGTATTTGAATATTTTATGGTTTGTTGATCTATTTCACCTAAAATATTTCATTTGGATTTCAAAATCATCCCGTAAGGTAGGTACAAGGCATCATTGTTATCTTTATTATTTGCTGAGAAATTAAACTGAGACTAAAATGATTTGCCATAGGCCACCTTTCTAGGGTGTGGTAGCACTGGAACCTCTTACTCACTCACTTCTTGCTGTGTCACTGAAGCTAGATCTTTCTGTGTCACCAAAGCTAGAGGGATGACGTTTTATTGATACAGAATACACAAACAAATGAACAGGGATTCAAGCACGGACTCTGAGCCTCATCAGAGTCAGTATCTCATAGAATTTCTGTGAAAGTCAGGTAATGTATGTAAAGTGTTGGGTCGATATTTTCTACCAGAGCTGAGTGGTGCTTTTTTGGCTCCTTTCCAGATATTATAGGCTTAAAAAGGGCACCCTGTTTATTCTCATGAATTCAGTAAAGACCAAGTGCACCAGACAACCAGGATGAGTTGAAGGCACTTGTGCACAAGTGGTTAAGGTATGGGCTGGTTCACTTGGAAGCTTCTTACTCTGTCAGTGGTCCAAACACATTAATGGAGCAATTGTACTATTCTTCCCATGCTAGGTTTTTAGGTATTTTTTTCTCCTTACAACACCGTTGGTAAGCTATTGCTCATTCCTTATCTCAGTGCTAATTAGAACTTGACTGTTTAGGGATGTTTGGGCCAGTAGCTAACTCCCTGCTCAAGCATATTGGTGGAAATCTTGGCAAACAGGAAGATGTCTAATCCAGCACTAGAAGTTTCAGAGGAGGTACCAAGACCCTGCCACATGGCTCTGGGTTTCCTTCCCCCTTCATCTTCCAAGTATGGGTCCAACCTAAATAAACAGAAGAGGAGAAAAACAGGAAAGCAGTAAAACAGTATACTGGAAAGTAAATACGTATCCTTCTCTCTGCCTATTAAGCTCTATGGGAAGCTGAGAAAGTCAGAATCTAGGAGCACAGGCCCCTCTTGTGGTTTTGGTCTGCCTCCAAGCCTGCTCATTCTCCTGGCACACTCTGGCATACATTCATGCACACATAACCCTACTTCCCACTCTTTGGATTTCCCATGTAATCAGCTGACTCTAGTCAGCTTCCGTGAGACCACAATACATTTACTCCAAGTTAACTGGGGGTAGAATATTATTATCAATATTTTTTTCTATATTGTTCCCCTTTCTCTTTGTTCAGCTTCCTACCAACCCTGTTAAATGTGGAACTGGTTATGGATCCAATCAAGTCCTGAATGAATCACTGTCACTGATAAAACAGTTTGAACTGGAGGCTTGGGTTAGCATCCTAGTTCTGCCTCTGCTGCCTTTGAAGTCAGTCTCTTAGCTTTAGCTTCTTTGTCTGTTAAATGACCATACAGGGCTAGATGGTATCAATGGAAAGAAGGCAAGATGCCACATCTCCCAGTCCAAGGCCATGAAAATGTAGAAACTCTTTAGATATTTTCAGATGTATAGACTTTCCCCCGCGATAGAAGACATGCTAGCCACGTGAAAGAACATTTCACAGTCTAAGAGCCTGAAAAGCGTTACAACCCAATGTCTCAGATCTCCTAAAAGGCATCTATATGAAATGTGCAAAGCCAACCTTTCATTACTATGAAAATATAATTGTACGCTCTTCCATTCCTAATTTTAAACAGGCAATGCACAACTAGTCCTACACATAGCAAACATTCTGTAATGTACATGCTTTCTTGCTTCTTCAGATCTTTGCCACACAGAGAAATAATATTTTTTTTGATTCTGGTGATTGGAGCCAGAGGCATTCTACACCCAAGTTACACCTCCAGACCTATTAATTATTATTATTATTATTATTATTATTAATTATTATTATTGTTATTATTGTGGGCAAGTACTGTAATCCCTGTACTTGGGAGGCTGAGACAGAGAGATGGCAGGCTTGAAGACAACCTCAGTAACTTAGTAAGACCCTGTTACAAAAAAGAAAAAGAAAGAAAGAAAGAGAAAAAAAAATATGGGGTTGGGGGTGTAGCTCAGAGGCAGAATGCCCAGTGCCTCCCTCATATATGCAATCACTGTTTAGAAAGAATCTGGCACAAGGAATTTCTTTAGCAAATATTTATTAGTGAATGAATGAGATTTGTACATTCTGATGTCATTCATGACACCAAATAAATATATAATCTTGGCCAAATTGATTCATATTTATGAACTTCAAATTGCATTTCTCAAAAATACAAGGACTTACACTAGAGGATTTTTGAAGTTCCTTTAGCTTTTTATTATTTAGAGATAGCTGACCTTGGGTTTTGCTCAAATTTGATTATTATACACGGGAAACAAAATACTGAAGTTACAAACCTAGCTCCTGAAATATGGAGGATAAGATAGGCCAATGGCATTTGTGAGGCCCATTAAGAACTATATCATCTTTTCCTCTGGTGAGTGGTGCAAATAGCATTGCTAACTTGTGCATTCACAGTTCCATCCCTGGGGCTTAAATTGGAGAAGGTAAATACAAATACTGGCAGTGTTTGGCACCTCTGTCAATAAGTTGAAAGTGGATGAAATGTGGTTAAATGGAATCTTTCAAAAGAGCTATTGGATAAATGGCATTACATTTATTTATTTTTTATTTACCTTCCCTAGGATAAAGAATAGAATTGATAGTAAGGAGGAAGTTGGCTCATTGGGAGACATTCCCTTGGAAAGGGCTTGTGTGTGGACATACCTTTTCTTATCCATCCATCAAGCAAGACTAGCCCAATGCTACTGTGTACTGCAGACTAAAATGCTTGGGGTGAAGTGAAGGGCTTTACAGTGTGGCATATATTGGCTTGTAAGATAAAGCTATGCTTGCAGCCCTCTTGCCACAGGGACATTTTCAGAAGCATCTCAGCCTTTGACCACTTGCAGTTGATAGTGGTTGTGGGCACTTTCACCATTGCTCTGAAACTTTCTTCAATTTTCTCTTTTATTCTGTTTCAGGATCCCTATTCTCTTACAAATAAAAAAAAAATCACCAACATTTTCTGGTTTTGATTTGACTTTACAATTAGACTACTATTACTTTTTCATCAATATAATACTTTATTTATTTTAATACTTTTATCGGTGCACTATAGTCTTACATCCTAATATAGTTCTTAGTGGTAGTGACACACAGCACTTGGTGGGCTTTCCGTGGCCTCCCTCCCATTCTGCCCCTCCCCATAATGATACTGAGATTGTCATTGGTATTCTCACATATGTACAAAATGTCCATGGAAGTGTCTCCTTCATTAATTCTCCCTCTCGCCCTCCCCTCAGCCTCCCTCCCTCACTCCACTAGACCCCCATCCCTCACTATACTGGGGTTTCTCCTTTATCTGAAGTCCTTCTTGTATTCTAATTACTCCCTAGCTTTGGCATATGAGAGAAAACATATGCCCTTTCACTTTCTGTGACTGGCTAATCTCACTTAACATAGTGTTCTCAAAGTCCATTCATTTTCCTGAAAATGACATAATTTTGTTCTTCTTTATTGCTAAGTAGTATTCCATTGTGTGTATATCCCATAATTTTGTAATCCATTCCTCTGTTGATGGACAGCTAGGCTGCTTCCATGATTTGGCTATTGTGAATTGTGCTGCTATAAATAGGGATATGCATATATTACTATAACATTCTGATTTCTGTCCCTTTGGAAAGATACTCAGGAGTGGTATAGCTGGATTATATGGTGTATCCATTCCCAGTTTTCTGAGAAATGTCCACATTGGTTTCCATAGCAGCTGCACTAATTTGCAATATAGTTTTATTGGTATAGTGTAATCACATATCTAATTATATTCAGTATGATAGAAACATACCTGCACACAGCACTTGATGAGCTTTGTCCATATCCCACTCCACTTTATCTCCTTCATGAGAAAGGATTTCAACAATTTCTTTTATAAAGTTGACTTTTCTTCCTGCTTAACATATATATGTAACCTTTTATATTTGCACAGCACTTTATCAACTTCACAATGATTTCATTTTTTTTTATCACCCAGTGACTTTGTTCATGCTTTATTGCCAGCAAGCACTATCTAGGCAGGTCTGAATATTTTTTAGTCACCTAAGCATTCCCCAAGCACCTCCAAAAGGGGACTCTACCAGTGTCTCCAGGAGGATCATTTTAAACATGCATTCTATTAAGTATCATCTTAAGCTTAGTAACAAGAATTGGTTACAGAGGAGGTTACATGAAGGGCCTGTAATTCTGAAATTTAAAACTCTTGACATGTTATGCTTAAGTAGCTGGTCTCAGGACTGGTCATTAAAAGCTACTGCCACAAGGCACAACCTACCAGTTGACCAGACTTTTTTCTGACCTTACATTTTTTCCCTCTGTGCTGTTTGTATCTTATCTTCTCTCCCTTCTACCTTATATCTTTCCCTTTTTTCCACCCACCAATATTCAGTTCTCAAAATGTGCCTGGAACCTGGCCTCATGCACTCATTATCCTGACTTACTGCATCAATATCACCTCCTCTAGTTCAGTCCTCCTTGCATATTCCAGCCCCAACCACTGCAAGTTGCAAGGAAACAACTGGTCTTCAAAGACATCTAAGAATTTCATGCTCGCATAGTTTTGTAATCCATTCATCTGTTGATGGACAACTTGACTGTTTCCATAGTTTGGCAATTATGAATTGTGCAGCTATAAACATAGATACACATGCGTCTGATAGTTTGGTTTCCATTCTTTTGGGTGGATACCCAGAAGTGGTATTGCTGGATCATATTGTAGGCTCATTCCCATTGGTCTGAGGATCCTCCATATTGTTTTCCAAAGTGATTGCACTATTCTGTAATCCCACCAACAATGTATTAGTGAGATTAGTCAGTCACAAAGAGTAAAAAAGCATATGTTCTCCCTATTATGTGGATGCTAGGGAGAAGATGGGGCATGAGAAGGTCTCCAGATGAAAAAGGAGAAACCCTGATAATCAAAGAAGTTGACTTAACTAAAGGGGATGAATGGGGGGGGGCACCCTAATGCACATGATGTGCTTTCACAAATATATCAAAGTCAATCACTAAACTGAACTTGAGAAGGAGGGAGGGCAAGGGAGTGGGGTGGGAATAGGGGAAGGGGTTAAATGAGAAATGTGTGCATATATGCCTTTATCAGCTTGTACCTAACAAAGATATATGATTACAATGCACCAATTAATATAAAAAATAAAAAGTGTTTAAAATTAAAAAAAATAATTTCATGCACCATTGTCTCCTCTTTTATATATAAATGTTTCAGGAGAATTTGTGGGGGACTTTCCCATTTCACTATGATGGTTCTTTGGAAATAGTAAGATATTAATTCTGCCTCACAGGATAGTGACCCTCATCAGCATCTGCCATGGAGCTGTTCTTCATTTCTGTCTTCACACAGAATCACTTGCAGCTGAAAATGTCTTAATGGTCCAATGAGGTCAAATACAAAATTTATACTGTTTCTAGACCTGAGACAATAAGGAAGATCCATCTCAGGAAACCAGCTTGGTGCCTCCAGGGACAGTATCTGGAAGCAGAAAGAAGATATCCAACTAGATCTTTCTCTAGTTTTCTTTCTTTTTAAATTTAATACAATGAAAACCAGAGCATCATTTATAGATATTTTCTCAAGAAACATATGTAGGGATTAGTGTAATTCCAGTTTCAATCCCTATCCTTTTCTCCAGTCATGCATGTATTTAGACTTTTTATTCCTTTATTAACATGAGGGAAATGGAGACCATCATGACAGTTAGCAGATATAATTTTAGACAAATACAACTTCTTATCAAATAAGCCAGCAGTAAGTATTTGATGAGCAGGGCTCTTCAATATAACTTCCAACACTAATTTAATGAGAAGTATCAAATGATTTTTTTATTCTGATATCACCCAGGAGACAAATGATACTTTGCAGGCCTATTTTTAACAAATGAATTATTGACTTAAACTGGCACAATTAATCACAATATAATGGGATCAGGGGATGTTAGGGACTCATTCATCATAGCTGCTGATGAGTACTGACTCTTCTGAGAAATGAAACTCTTTAATCACTCCTAGATTAACAGTTACATGCTTTCAAATTTCAATCATAGGAAACTGGCAGTGTAGAATGAGAAGGAGCCAGCGCTGGATGAGAAAATAAAAAGTGGAGCATGTGGCTTGTTGTCTGCAGTTAGAAATTCACCTCTTGCCTGTACTCTTTGGTGATGATGGAAACATTAGAAAGGCACTGTGCAGTAATGGCTGGGAACAGGAATGGCAATTAAAATTCTTGGAATTTAGGCTTACTTCTTCCATTAAAAATTTGTGAAACTCCTAACAAGTTGTTGGATTTCGCTGAGCTTCAGTTGCTTCATCTGCAAGATGGAAATATAATCCCTCAAAGTTCTCATGGAGATAAAATGAAATGACCTAGTTCCTCATATTTTGAATGGTTAAAAAGCAGAGTTTCTTTTATGTAATCCTCATAATTGTCTTAGAAGAGTTTTGTTTTCTATGTCTGAAAGACATACCTATTAGACATTTCTGACTAGTTGAAAAAAGATATGTAATAAAATGTGAAAGACAAATTAGAAACTCAGAAGGAGAAGTTGTATTTGCCAATTCAATAAATGTGCCAGTTTCTGTCTTAAGCTCTGTTGGTATAGACAAATGAGTAAGATATGTCTCTGGCTCTCCAGGAGTTTAAAAACACATTGGAAGACAGAAAAGACAGTCAAATCATTTGGACAAAAGAGAAAGTAAAAAGACAGACAAATTGTCCTTTTCTTTTTCCCCAAAGGTCTGCAACTAGGAAAAATTAAATGATTCAGAAAAGCTAAGCAACTTTCCCTTCCCTATGTAGCTACTGCTGTGGTTTGAATGTCTGCCCCCCAAAACCTTCATGTTGAGATTTAATTAATTGTCTTTTATAACAGTGTTAAGGTGGGTCCTTTGAGAGGTGATTAAGGACATACAATTTCCATTCTCATGAATGAGATTAATGCTATCATAAGGGCAAGTCATACACCTTTCTTTCTTTTTTTTTTTTTTTTTGCAGTACTAGGGATTGAACTCAGGGGCATTCTACCTCCGAGCTACACCCCCAGGCCTATTTTTATTCTTTATTTTGAAACCGAGTCTCACTAAGTCACAGAGTGCCTCACTAGGTAGCTGAGGTTGGCCGCGAACCCGGATCCTCCAGTCTCAGCCTCCCGAATGCTGGGATTACAAGCGTGCGCCACCACGCCCGGCTCCCCAGCCCTATTTTTATTCTTTATTTTGAAACAAGGTCTCACTAAGTTGTGGAGGGCCTCACTAGGTAGCTGAGGCTGGCTGCGAACCCAGATCCTCTGGTCTCAGCCTCCCAAATGCTGGGATTACAATTGTGCGCCACTACGGCCGGCTAGTCATACACCTTTCTTCCTCTCTTTCCCTATTTTGCCCTTCTGCCTTGTACCATGAAGAGAGGCACCGAGTACACCCTCACCAGGTGCCAGCATCTTGACCTTGGACTTATTAGTTTCTGAAACTGTGAGCCAATCATTCTGTTGCACACCAGGGACCCCAGTCTGTGTTATTTCGTTATAGCAACCCAAACAGACTAATACAGTGATTGTATTTCTCAGCCCAATTCAATCCAGGTTTATACCTATTTCACCTGCATAATTATTAATAGCATTTGCCTTTACTCTCAAGTGTCTTGGTTTGTATAACAATTTTTGGTCAATCTTCCTTTCTAAAAAAAAGTTGCCAAATATCTAAATAATATGCTCATATCCTTACTTTATCATTGTTCTAGCTGGGCATTGGGGCACACACCTGTAATCCCAGTACTTGGGAGGCTAAGACAGGAGGATTGAAAGTTTGAGGCCAGCATGTGATAACTTAGCCAGGCTTTGTTTAAAAATAAAATATAAAACAAGGCTGATTTGATGGTGCAGCTCAGAGGTAGAATGCTCCTGGGTTCAATCCTTAGTACTGCATATATATATTCACTGCTATATATAGTTCATTGTCTCCCTACCTTTGCAGCTATTGACATAGCTCACACCTCCCCTGCCTTTCTTTCCCTTCTTCCTATTAGAGGTAAGTGAGAATTTTAAGTACCTCCTAGAACCACCAAGCATTTTAGGTAGACTTTCTTAGGTGTTCTGTGAAGGGTGGTTTTCCTGAGTCCCTTTTTTATGATAATATCCAAGTCCAATCACCTCTTTGTTTCAACACTTTTCTATTTCTGAATTGTTGTCCAGTGTACCTTCACTCTCACATCCTCACATCGTCAAGGCCATTATTCCAACCATGACTTTTTAAGAGAATTTTTGTTTATGCATGTGCTACATGTGGCTTTGGGAAACTCCTTCTCACTCTTCAAGGACAGCTAAGATGCCTGTTCCTTTGTAATGTTTCAATCATAATTTCAAGAAAGCTGTTGCTTCATCCTCCACAGATTATAATAGGTTGCCTGCTACGGAAATCATTGTTTTATATTGTACATGCTTTCTACTGAATCTAAGCTACTTGGGGATATTACAGTGTTCTCGAAGCCCAGCACAGTTCTTGGAAGACTATGACCGCTAGATAAACGGGTTTTATGTTTGTTGAAATATCAGTTATTATTCATAATGGCATTTGGCTTAAGGCTTCTTGTGTAGTTTCTTACTAACATAATTCATACTAAAATACTGACTAAGGTATAAAATAAGACTAAAAAACCTTCATACTACCATCAAAACTTAATATTAACATAATGTAGTAGTAAGTAGTTACAATAAACAGAGCTACTGATGTACAGATGCTTCAGAAATGGTGATTTGAGTCCAGTCAAAGAACTATGACTAGCTGAAAGAAAGAATATGAAGTGAGCAGAGGAAGAAATTATACACTAGCAAATAGTGACATAATCAAGGAGATCATTTTTTTTCCTTACATGGATGGGTAGATTATATATACATATATAAACATACTCATATACATATATGTAAATAATATGTGCTTATATATGTACTATATAGTTATATATTCATATATAGTTTATGTCATTCTATATATCCTATATATTGTTTCATCTATCATATAGATAGCTTTATTTATATTTTTCCTTCTCCAGTTCTTCTACTTCTTAACATAAGATGTACTAATTGTGGTTGACTTTTTTTACCTCCTTACATCTTCTTAATCTTGTATACCAGATGTGATGGTGAATGCCTATAATCCTAGTACTTGGGACACTGAGACAGGAAGATGGCAGACTCCAGGCCAGTATCCATGGCACACACCTGTAATCCCAGTACTTGGGAGGCTGAGACAGGAGGATCACAGGTTCAAGGACAGCCTCGGCAAGTATTGAGACTCTCAGCAACTTAGTGAGACCCTGTTTCAAAACAAAAAATAAAATTGAGCTGGGGTGTAGCTCAGATGTAGAATGCCCCTGGGTTCAATCTCCAGTACCACCAAAATAAATTAAGTAGATAATAAACAAACAAACAAATAAATAAATAAAATAAGGTGGTGGGTGTAGTTCAGAGGTAGAATCCCCCTGGGTTCAATAGCCAGCAACACACACACACACACACACACACACCCCCCACACTTTTACTTCACAAACATCAACCCCAAATGACATGCGACCTTGGTGACTTTGCTGCTCTCTTTCTTTTTGGGAAGAGGGGTAACTAACTTACTGTTTGATAAGGGATATTTGCGTCATATTATATTAAGCCTGATTTTTATATTACTATACCTAGGAGATATGTATATGGACGTGATATTGACAAGATGTTAGATGGTGCTGGATTATTTTGTCATCAATTTTCTTAACACTGCCTAGAATCTCCTTGTGAGTTGGTGATTGCCAGCAGCACTACTTTCATGAGACTTGGGAGTTAGGAGGTTTTGGTTGTCAGTTGTGCAATAGATTCAGAAAGGCCAGAAAGTTCCAGCTTGTCTTTGGATCCTTCAACTGGACGTCCAGCTCTTCTTTTCCGACTCCATTCTGGACTTCTTCCCAGCTGGCCCCCAGCCAGATGCTTGGCTGTGCAACTATCTGTTTCTTAGCTTTCTGCTCTCCATGGTCAAACTTTATAGTCATACTAGCTTCTCAGAGTGACTTATTTGATCCTTCAAGTCTCCTTGTCAGACCTGTGCTCCCCAACTCCTCCCACAATTGTGTAATGTTTCCTGGCTATAATAAATCTTATATCCAGAATTCATAGTTGTTATGCTTATCTAGTTAAAACCTGATTGACTCAGATATTCTTGAATTAGGCAAAGAAAAGACTTTTAGAAAATGAGAGAGAAATGAAATCAACAGAATTACCAAGGTAGTAAAAGATTCTAACACACATCCCCAATCTTTATAGATCAAATAGAAAACATAAACATGTTTTATATGTTCTGAATAATGTAATTAATAAAGTAATATGTGAAAATGTGTACATATTGATCTTTGTATCCTACAGAGAATATCCATTATTTTCACCATCAATAAAACATTTATGAAATATTGATCCACATTATGTCCCAAATATAAACTTAAAAAATAATTATGAAAAGCAGAAACTGGATCAATGTATAAGCCTTAAGTATTTGTAATAGATCTCACAGATTATAGTATCATGTACTTTGAAAGATGTAAAAATGAAATCAGTATGACAATAAGCATTTGTTTGATGCTATGATACAGGTACTATACTAGGAGCTTGTGAAGACAAATAAGACACTGCCATGACTTTCAGGTGCTACACAGGAGAATGAAGAGGACATTCTATGCAGACTATAGCACATGGCCACAGCTTGGAATTGAAATTAAGTATTGTCTATCCTAGTACATTTCTGGGAGATGAAGATGATCTGTGTCAGGGAGTGACTGAAATAAGATTATTTATATATGAAGAAACCAGATAGTGAGAAATCCAAAAGCATTTGAATTGTATCCAGTGGAAACTAGGAACTACAGGTGGTCTTTGAATGTTTTAGGGAGATTACTTCAAGGGCATGGAGGGTAGATTAGAAAATGAGGTTCCACTAGAGACTAGGGCTTAGTCTACATCAGACACAGCAAAAGTAGAAAAGAAAGATAGATCTGCAAGTACTGCTTCCAAACTTGGGGGTTGATTTGAGGTAGAAGGGAAGAAGGAGTTGAAAGTGAGTTGTTTAAAAACCTGGATAATAGGTAGAATGGTGTCAGCATTGACTGAAATAGCGTGTATCTGATGTTTTACAATTTCTAAAAGGCAGTTTCAAACTTTCAAGAAAGATGTCAGCTTAAACTCATGCATGTAACTTCTTAAGTTCTACAAAAATTATCTTTAGATAACAATAGGGTTTATTCTCCTTTGGAAACTAGAGCTGATGGATGATGCAAGACAGGTTTTGGAAACTTGGAGGAAATTTTACTGGATAAGTGTAACAGAAGTCTATTATATCTGAGCATGGACATATGACTTTCCTGCATAGGGAAGAGTAATTTGTCAAGGAATCTCTCTAATACCCCCACTCACTGAAAGTTCTAAGCAATGGAGGATTGAGTTTGGACATGGACATGGTTCTAGAATACATCCACATCCCATAAGACTGTCCCTTGGCTACAATGAGAAAGTGGTTAATGGTGACCCTTAATCCTGGCATAAACTATAGAGAATGGTGAATGACCCCAACCATTTTTTACTGCTTCACTGCACGTAAGAGAAATTCACCATGAGAAAGATCAAGTTGCTTTGAAGACACCTCCAGCCAGGCACCTCTGTGTTCCTTTAATGCCAGTGAATCCCTGAACTGGTAAAATCAAACTAGTAAAATCTGTACTATACTCTTTTCCACATGGGGCCTAAAAGTTGTGTGTGTGTGTTTTAAGGGATGACACAAAATATATGATAGAAAGCATATCAAATATTAATATTTCATTATTTCTAATTCTTAACAAGCGTGCATGACCTATTTTTAAAATGCACAAATGGAGAAAAAACATTACCACAAAAATGTTCTCAAGTTTAAAAGAAATCATTACAGAGAATCTGAGTAAGATTCTTAATATAAAACCTAAACTGTTGCAATAAATGGGGAAATTGCCCTTCCTTCTTTCCTCCATTCCTTGGTACTGGGGATTGAATCTATGGGTATTTTACCTCTGAGCTACACCCTCAGCTCCCCCCCTTTTTTAATTTTGAAACTGGGTCTCACTAAGTTACTGTGAACTGACCTTGAACCTGTGATCTTCCTGCCTCAGCTTCCAAAGTATAGTTATGTGATACCACACCTGAATTGAACATTTCTAATGTATATACTCTACAATACTTAAGTAGATTTTGCATTAGTGAACTTTGGGCAAAATCATAGGTGACAATGTAATATTATGAAAGACCAAATGTAAATAAAAAGTGCAAGTATAAAATTTAAAATCTCAAGGTAGCAGTGAGCAGATGATTGGATATTATGATAAACTGAATCAGTGAAAATGAAGGCAAATCCTTGTTTCAGAACTCAAAGGAGGTCGGGCTGTAAACCCAGTACTGGGGGGCTGAGACAGGAGGATTGCAGGTTTGTCACCAGTCTCAGTTACTTAGTGAGACCCTCCACAATTTAGTAAGACCCTGTTTCAAAATAAAGAATAAAAAATAGGACTTGGGGTGTAGCTCTGAGGTAGAATACCTCTGGGTTCAATCCCTAGTACTGCAAAAACAAACAAACAAACAAACAAACAAACAAACAAACAAAAAAGGAAAAACCCTGTGAGTGGAGGTCCTGAGAAAATTGTAAAAATACCACTTGAGGAAATACAAAATATTCAGAGTGGGTATTGTACAAGAGAGTAAGGCAAATAGAGAAATGCCAGAGATTCATGGAGTACTAAGAGTGGTGAATAAAAATAATACCTAGACATGGCTGATGAAATCTGGTGTTTAAGAATACTCCTCTCTATCTAATTCTAGATCTTTCTCCCTGGTAAAGTCAAGATACCCCTTGGTCCTGTTTGAAAATACCAGAAAATTTTAACTGTTTAATTGGATTCTAGTTGTTTAGGTTTTGAAGCGAGTTGATGGCTTCAATGCAATTCCAATCAAAATTATGAGGATTTTCTTTTTGCTATAACTTGATGAAAGTTCATCCAGAAAATTTTTGGAATATTTGAAAAAGAACAATACATATGGGTACTTGTATTTTTAGATTTTAAAAGATTTTATGAAGCTGCTCTAATTAAGCAGAGTGATAATGGAATGGAATAAAAAGCCTTTGGAACCAATCATAATGTCTAATTAATCAAGTAATAAAAATCCGACTTTAAGTCAGTGAAGAGGGATTACTATTGAATAAATAGTGCTGGAATAATTGGCTCACTATTGGAGAAAACAGCTAGATATATGCCTCATATCATGTGCCAAAGGAAATACTAGATGAACAAAAAGATAAGCACTAAAAAACGAAATGATGAATGACTCAGAAAATGTAGGTAGGCATCCATCTGACATGTAAAAAACAGTGAAGTAACAAATTACAGAGGAACATATTGAAGGATTTTAAAAAATAAAAAACCATATTCATCCTAAAACTACAAACAAATTTGAAAGGTTATTATAAATTGGGAGCTATTTGCACCACATAGATAAACAAAGCTATAAATATATAAACATAAATGTATAAATATAAAACTGTAAACGCATTTTAAAATCCAGAAGAAAAAAATAAATTTCATCACAGAAAAAACAAGCAAGAAATGTATTAACAGGCATTTTTAACACAGGAATAAATATAATGATCAACAAATATATGAAGATAGGTTAAGTCTTTTATATTAGTTTGTTATGGATATAAAAAATTACCATAAACTTGGTTGCTTAAATAAACAGTAATTTGTTCTCTTGAAGTTCTAAAGTCCAAGTTCGAAATCAGTTTCATTGGGCCAACATCAAAGTGTAGGCAGAGTCTCACTCTTTCTGGAGGCTCTAAAGGAGACTGTCTTCTACTTCTTTGGCTTCTAATAGTTGCTAGCATCACTTGACTAATGTTCACATCACACTGTCTGCCTGTGCAGCTGAATCTCCTTCTCTTCTGTGTGTCTAATCTCCTTGTGCCTCTCTTTTATAAGAACACCTCGTGCCGGGCGTGGTGGCGCACGCTTGTAATCCCAGCATTCAGGAAGCTGAGACCGGAGGATCCGGGTTCGCGGCCAGCCTCAGCTACCTAGTGAGGCCCTCCGCAATTAGTGAGACCCTGTTTCGAAATAAAGAATAAAAAAATGGGGCTGGGGATATAGCTCGGAGGTAGAATGCCCCTGAGTTCAATCCCTAGTACCGCAAAAAAAAAAAAACCAAAAAAAAAAACACCTCCTATTGCCCTCAGGATCTATCCAGATAACCCAGGATAATTTTTCCATCTCATGATCCTTGACAATCACATCTGCAAAATCCATTTTTCAAATAAGGCAATATTCACATGTTTAAGGGAACAGAGCTTGATACTTTTGAGGGTCAGTGTATAGCCTACTATATGTAATTTGTAGTCAAGTAAATTGAAAACCATCAAGCATTATTTTTATTTATTTAAAGATTAATGAATATCCGACCAATATTTGAAGGTACTGGCTGATGGACTATTGGTAAGTTGATGACATAAATCAATTTGCTTAAGTATGTTCAAGCTCTTTCACTGATAGGGTTTTTTTTTTTTTTTCAAATGGAGGTATTTAAAACTGTGCTCAAGGATGATCATCATAATATTATTATAGTACAATTTATAATAGTTAAATATTGTGACTAACATGAATGCTCAGAAGATTTTTTTCAAAGTTATAACGGACAAAGCATACATTAAAAATAATCTCTTGAAGAATACTTAACAGTGCACACGCTGTATGCAGGACATAATGCTAAGCATCCCAAGCAGAAAAGTAAAATATAAGAACATAGATTTGAAAACAAATTCATTCAGACATGAAATGGAAGCACATACTCCCTACTATTAGCAGTAGCTATCTCAAAGTTGTAAGATTATAAGTGATTTTTGTTTTACTTTAAAAAGATGTTTCTAGTCTCCTGGTAGTTTTGCAATGAGCTTCTTTTTCTTTCTTTAAGTCTTCCTATTCCTGTTTTATTGAGGTATTAGTTACTCAACTACTTAGTCACTTGACCAAAGGAGAATGAACCAACAGGGCATTCTCAAGAGAAGAGAAAAAATGGTGTCTATTTTTTTATGCTGAAATGATAATGAGAATAGAAACCTAACTTCTATGAGGTCTGGGCTCTTGGTGATAGGGTGGAGCTAAAAGTGTAGTAGACACAACCATATCCAGGGCTGTGCACAGTGAAGGCCTTCAAGAGCCTTGTTAGCCTTCTGGTACCAGAGGGTATGAATCCAGCATGTGTTACTACAGACCCAAATAGTCAGAGCTACAAGTCTCTACTTTCTTCTCTCTGTGTGTTTATGTACACTGGCTTTCTGACTTGCCATTACTCATTCCTGAGATAAAATAACAATACATTAAGATCTATGTTTCATAGCTAGACACAGTGGTACACACCTGGAATTCCAGTACTTGGGAGGCTAAGGCAGGAGGATCATAGATTTGAGGATAGCCTCAGCAACTTAGGAAGACCCTCAGTAACTTAGTGAAACCCTGTTTCAAAATAAAATATAAAAAGGGCTGAGGATGTTGTTTGGATTTAGAGCACCCATGGGTTCAATACCCAATGCTAAAAAGAAAAAAAAACCTACGTTTTATATTGAATGAAATATTTTAAATTTCCATTATTATTACATTTTCATCTATTTTTATATTTTCTGGAATGTCCAATTAGTACAAACTTTCAGTTTCCTGTCTCCAAACAATAGAAAATAAACCAAACCCCTACCCTCAAATCATTAGGCAGACTTTAGTTCTCAGAAGAGGTATATGCCATACATACGAGTCAGCTTCAGATCCTCTATTAGAGGAGACGATGACATGAGCTGTACTGGTTTCTAAGAACAGTGTGCCATAGAAACCTACACTACCAGGTCTAAGAGAGACCTACATTTGCCCTCCAGGAGTATAATTTTTTCTCCTCTCTTGAGTGAAACTCTTACTGAACCACAGAGTGGCCTTTTGTAATAACTGCAGATCTGAATGCTGGGCTCTGAGGGGAGGTAATGAGAATGTAGAAGTGAGTAGGTCACAGAGTGCCAGAGTGCTTCCTGGGCAGAGGCCGGAGGAGGGAATACAGGTCCAGAGGTGATTTTTACAGAAATCTTAGAACCCAGAAGGGCCTGGAAACAGCAGAAGAAATCACAAACACCATAGCTCAAGTGAAACTAAGAGAATGAAGCTGGAGCTGCAGGGCCTACAGGCAGTGACTGATGATTTAGCATCACTCTGCATAGACTAAGAATCAGGAATGGAGAGGTGCATTTTAATGGACACTCCCTGCCTAGAGAACAGGTCCAGATGCCTTACCTTTATACCTTTCCATTGTTCAGTCACCTTGAGATCAGATGCTACCCCCAGGGAGGTGGGGGGCAGGATGGCTGAAAGGACACAGGTGAATTTCCACCTCCCCAGCTGAAGGGGAACTCAGATCATTATTAAACTAACTCCACAGGCTGGATTCATCCTTGTTGACCCACAGCACCCAATTGCAGGTCAAAATACCATTGGAAGGCAGGCAGAGCTGGAAGGGAGGAGGCCTGGGGATGGGCCTGGGAGAATGGAATTGCAGCATTTTTTGCTGCATGTTACTATTTCCTCTGTGGAGGGTCAGGGACAGGCTTGGCCTCTGGTACTCTTCAGCAGAGTACCAGACCTTTCCCTCTGGAATTGAGGCTAGTCTGAATGCTCAAGGGGATATGATAGACAAAATGGCTTTATTTATAGACACACCAGAAAGTTAGAATCAAGGAGAGAGGACTTGGTTTACAGAAGAGAGGAAATCCAAAGACCTAAATAGTGAGCTGGCCATGTTTTCATTCACTGCTTCCATTTAACAGTTCTTGCAACATATGTGGCTTACATTATGGTATCCGGCACATGTAGACCTTGGCTGGTGTTATCCTCCTGAGCTCAAAATTTATGATCATGTAAATAGACATGGAAGGGAAGAGTAGGCATGCCAGAATAACAAGAAGGGAAAACCTTTATTGCATTTCTTCTGGGTTGTGTTAGCTCTGCCCTCACCAGCAGAAGACCAAAAGGGAGGCCAGGCAGGAAATGAACATGCTGAGATTATGCTCTGGAGTTGGGGAAATGGAGCTTCCAATTTTTTTTCTGCTAGCTCCCTAGGGCAGGATGTTTCAGAAGAAAAGGGAAGCCACTGAGCCCTTTCTGGCTCAAAGAAAATGAGGTCACTTGAGCAAGAAATATAGCAGACTGATCATTTAATAGCAGGGCCCAGAAACTTATAAATACTTCCTTATTAGGACAAAATAGCAACTTACAGCCAAACTCAAAACTCAGTCTTTTGAAGTTAAAAGGAGTTAAATTTGAGTAAGGGCTATGAACATGTTAGTTTTACTGATGAACGAGGTAAAGAAAATATACTTCAGGGGTTTATCCAGTCACTATGTAATTACATTTAGATAGTGCAAGCATACTCATTAAGTGAGAAGATCTAGCCTAAGGAAAGAGAAAAATAATTATTTGGCTGCCATATGCAAATTAAATTATCACGTTGGGTTATTTGATGTTTCCTTCCTGCACACCTTATTTTGAAACTATCAATGAATCTGTTATGGTTTGTATTGAAAATATCTCCCTAGGAAAAACTGTGGGAATTCCCTTTAAAAATCAGGAATAAGACAACGATACTCACTATCACCACTCCTTTTCTATATACTCCTCAAGACTCTTGCCAGAGCAATAAGACAAGAGAAGGATATGAAAGGAATTCAAATAGGAAGAGAAAAATTAAAGTTATCTTTATTTGCAGATGACATGATCCTATATCTAGAAGAATCAAAAATCTCAACCAAAAAGGCTGATTAACAAATTCAAAAAAGTAGTGCTTTTAGCATGAATGGGTGTTGGATCTTGTCAAATGCTTTTTCAGCATCAATTGAGATGATCATGTGATTTTTGCCTTTGAGTCTGTTTATGTGGTGAATTACGTGTATTGTTTTTCGAATGTTGAACCAGCCTTGCATCCCTGGGATGAACCCGACTTGGTCATGTTGTATAATTTTCTTGATGTGGTTTTGAATGCGCATTGCTAGTATCTTGTTTAGCAGTTTTGCATCTAAATTCATCAATGATATAGGCCTATAGTTTTCTTTTCTTGAGCTGTCTTTATTTGGTTTTGGTATTAGTGTGATGTTGGCTTCATAGAATGTGTTTAGAAGGGTCCCATTTCTTTCTGTTTCACGGAATAGCTTGAGGAGTATTGGGATTAGCTCTTCTAAAAATGTTTTATAAAATTCAATTGGAAAACCATCTGGTCCTGGGCTTTTGTTTGATGGTAAACTCTTTATTGCTGTTTCTATTTCTTTGATTGTTATTGGTCAGTTTAAGTTTTCGATATCTTCTTGACTCAATTTAGGGAGGTTGTATGTGTCTAG
>PVLC010027879.1:9754-21715 GCA_004027655.1 Graphiurus murinus
TTTTTTTTTTTTTTTTTTTTTTTTTTTTTTTTTTTTTGCGGTACTGGAGATTGAACTCAGGGGCACTCTACCTCCGAGCTACACCCTCAGCCCTATTTTTTTATTCTTTATTTTGAAACCGAGTCTCGCTAAGTTGCGGAGTGCCTCACTACGTAGCTGAGGCTGGCTGTGAACCCGGATCCTCCGGTCTCAGCCTCCCAAATGCTGCGATTACAAGCGTGCGCCACCACGCCCGGCTAATAGGCAAACATTCTAATAACCGTGACCCAGATGGCTGTTCCCTCCCTCCCTCCTTACCTTCCTTCTGCGGGGAATCAAATCCAAGGACTTGAATATGCTAGGCAAGTGCTCTACCACTCAGCCACTCTCTGACCCCAGCTGTTTTTATTTTAAACTCTAGATAAAAGATACAGCCTTATAATGTTATCTTTGTACATTGTACTACATTAAAAATTTTATTCAAATTTATATACAACACAAAATGTGATTATAGGATTGAAAGAAAATATTAAAGAAATGAAATGTTCTAGTAGACACAAACCCATAATCCCAGGTACTTGGGAGACTGAGGCAGGAGGAGACTGAGACTGAAGACAGCCCTGGCAGTTTGGTGATCTTGTCTAAAAAGGGCTGGATGTGGTGGCGCACCCTTGTAACCCCAGTACTTGAGAGGCCGAGACAGGAGGATTTTAGGTTTGTAGTCAGCCTCAGCTACTTTGAGGCCCTCTCACAACTTAGTGAGACCCTGTCTCAAAAAATAAAAAATAGGACTGGGGGTGTAGCTTGGAGGTAGAATGCCCCTGGGTTCCTTCTTCAGTACAGCAACAACAAGAATAACAACAAAAAAAAGGGCTAGGGTCTGAGTATGGTGGCACATGCTAGTACTTCGGAGACTGACACAGGAGGATCCGGGTTCGCGGCCAGCCTCAGCTACTTAGTGAGGCCCTCCACAACTTAGTGAGACCCTGTTTCAAAATAAAGGTAGAATGCCCCTGGGTTCAATGGCCAGTACCGCAAAAAAAAAAAGGCTAGTGACTTAATGCTAGTGGTTGAACACTTGCCCAGCATGCTTGAAGCCCCTGGTTTCATCCCATACCCTACCCCCACACTCACACATACACAGAAAAAGTAAACATTCAAACAACTGTTAGCTTAGTAAGGTAACTATTTTGATGGAGATACTTGCTTAGAGATTGCTAAATCATAAAACTTAATGGAAATCTCTTCTGGTTTCACCCTCAAGGTGAACTTGAGCCACATGTGTTAAAAAGCCACCTTTCCTGGTCTACCCAGACAATGTGCTGACCTAATTAAGAATCACACTAGAGCCAGACACTGGACTGCATGCCTGTACTCCCAGCACTCAGGAGGCTAGGGTGGGAGAACTGCTTGAGCCCAGGAGTTGGAGACCAGCCTGGACAATGTAGCTAGACCCTGTTTTATAAAAGAAAGAAAAAAGCCAGGCATGATGGTGCATGCTTGTAACCCCAGTACTTGGGAGGCAGAGACAGGAAGATTACAGGTTTTTGACCAGCCTCAGCAATTTGGTGAAGCCCCCCACAGCTTAATGAGACCCTGTTTCAAAATATAAAATAGGGCTGGGTTTGTAGCTCCGAGGTAGAATGCCCCTGGGTTTCATCCCCAGTACCACACACGCACAAGAGGGGAAAGAGAACGGGAGGGACAACATTGGCTATTGTTGACTCTGAGTGTTGACTCAGTGCTTGAATTGTTCCTAAAACATTCTCAAAGGACTAGAATTTGCTACCCTTGAAGATAGAATATCCTATAGAGCTCTAAAAGTTGGGTTTTTTTTTGGGGGGGGGGTCGGTACTAGAGATTGAACCCAGGGGCATTGTACATCCAAGCTATACTCCAGCCCTATTTTTTATTTATTTTGAAAGGGGGGTCTCACTAAGTTGTGGAGGGCCTCACTAAATAGCTGAGGCTGGCCATGAACCGGGATCCTCCTGTCTCAGCCTTCCAAGCACTGGGATTGCAAGTGTGTACCACCATGCCCAGCCTAAAAGTATTTTTGAAAGGAAGTTCTAAGTAAAAGTGGCATCCTGGCCGGACGTGGTGGTGCACACTTGTAATCCCAGCATTTGGGAGGCTGAGACCGGAGGATCCGGGTTCACGGCCAGCCTCAGCTACCTAGTGAGGCACTCCGCAACTTAGTGAGACCATGTTTCAAAATAAAAAAATTTAAAAATAGGACTGGGAGTCTAGCTCGGAGGTAAAATGCCTCTGGGTTCAATCCCCAGTACCACACACACACACACACAAAATGGCATCATGGAAACAGTATCATCAATATTATGGAAGTGTCAGCCGGGTGTAGTGGCTCACGCTTGTAATCCCAGTACTTGGGAGGCTCAGACCAGAGGATCTGGGTTCATGGTCAGCCTCAGCTACATAATGAGGCCCTCTGCAACTTAGTGTGAGACCCTGTTTCAAAATAAAGACTAAAAATAGGGCTAAGGATATAGATCGGAGGTAGAATGCCCCTGGGTTCAGTCCCTAGTACTGCAAAAAAAAAAAAAAGTGTCCATTTCAAACATTAGGCCAAAATAAGTCACTGAATATCTTCTGGTCTTGACTGAAGTAAGTCTGTCTTTAAAGCATAGTCATTACTTTGTACCGCAAAAATAGATAAGATGAAGGATTCTAATTAACTTTATTGTATACTTTACCATTTAAAACGAAAACCATAGGTATCAGCATTCATGCATTTGCTATCACCTAAATAAACACAAGTTTTATTACTGGTGATACTCCAGCCCAACAGGGCAGTTGGCGGCTGCAGGGGGTGTGGATCAAGTCCTGCCTGATGAGAAGGAGCCATCCTGAGATTTCTTTTTTATTTATTTATTTATTTTTTGCAGTACTGGGAATTGAACTCAGGGGCATTCTCCCTCCGAGCTATACCCCCAGCCCTATTTTTTATTCTTTATTTTGAAACAGGGTATCACTAAGTTGTGGAGTGCCTCACTAAGTAACTGAGGCTGGCCGAGAACCCGGATTCTCCTGTCTCAGTCTCCCGAATGCTGGGATTACAAGCGTGCGCCACCACGCCTGGCTCCATCCTGAGATTTCTAAGGAATTTCATTTGGCTTTTGGGCTCTGCATGAGTTTAATTTTGGAATAGCAGTCTCATTTTACTTCTCCACAAATGCTTTCTTAACTGAATGTCACAGTTTTAAACTTAGAGAAGAATAGTTCAGCCCCCCGATACGGAGCCTCTCAAGTTGAAGACATGGGGAATATAATTTCAGCAATGATTTCAGAGCCTTACAGTAAGTAGAACAGGCGTAATAATGCCTGGAATTTGGTCCTGCCAGCTTTCCCTCAACTATGCTTCTGAATTTCTTCCCACAGCTTGGTCCCTTTAATAGCCAAATTGATAACTTGTTTGTACTCATTTTTAGATCATCGGTTTTCAGATCCAGAGAGAGTGAACTACAAATTTGAAAGTGGCACTTGGTAAGTAGTTGACCTATTTATCTGTTCTCATTCATGTCATGACATTTAACTCTTCTTGCATTTTAGTAACTTTATTAAACCTTTTGGGTATCATTACATATTGTTAAGTGATTTATTATTTAAAGTTAGCTTGGATGTTTGGATTACAATTTAATGAAATACTAGCTTCTTGATGACCTTAGGTACATTTTATGTTTGGGTCTATGATTCAAATCTGGCCATTCATTTCCTTGGAAAACTTCCAAAGGAAATATCATAGGCTTTAAGAGAGTTTACGATTTTTACTGAGATTAGTTTAAGTATATTCTGTCAGCTTCTACTTTAAAGCAGAGGAAATAACTAGGGAGGAGTATGACGTGGTGTGGTATCTGTGATCACAGGGACACCTGGTTACATTGTGAATCAGTGTAGTAAGTTGTGTGAGACTGTCCAGTGACTGACGTGAATAGGAGCTTTTGGCAGCACTCCCAACACTTGATAGGCTGAGACAGGAGGATCACAAGTTGGTGGCCAAAGCCAGGCATGGTGGCGCACGCTTGTAATCCCAGCATTCGGGAGGCTGAGACCGGAGGATCCAGGTTCGCGGCCAGCCTCAGCTACCTAGTGAAGCACTCCGCAACTTAGTGAGACCCGGTTTCAAAATAAAGAATAAAAAATGGAGAGATTTGGAAGCCTAGTCAGTTGCAGAGAAAGTAACTCATTAGAAAAATGTAGGATTACCGAAAATAAGAACATGAGAAAGACAACATTAAAAGGTGTTAAAATGCATAATAGGTGATTTGCAAGTGACTCATTCAGGTGTGGGGACTCCCAAGTGTTTCCATAAACACATCATGATGGCTCTCTGGTTTGATAGGGCAGATATTTTAGTAGATGGTTTCTGACCACACACACACATTGCTGATGTAGGTTAATTGCCAGCTCTGCTCTGATCCTAAATTTTGCTGCTGAACTGGATCTAACTCCCACTTGTGTACTGACTGCATCAAGAATGAGTTTATATCTGTCCTTCCTAGTTCTTTGTCGGGCTGTGAGGGCACTGGTAGAACTTCCTGTGAATTGATCCTGTGTGCTTTTCATTCATGATAGACAAACAGCTGTTAGATGGGTGGTTTTCTAGAAAAGCTAGTGTATAGATCACACAGGCTTTCATCTTTCTATATTGAGCCATCTGAAGAATATTTTCAAGTCAGGCGTGGTGGCATACACCTGCACGCCCAACACTTGATAGGCTGAGACAGGAGGATCATAAGTTGGTGGCAAAAGCCAGGCGTGGTGGCGCACGCTTGTAATCCCAGCATTCGGGAGGCTGAGACCAGAGGATCCAGGTTCGCGGCCAGCCTCAGCTACCTAGTGAAGCACTCCGCAACTTAGTGAGACCGGGTTTCAAAATAAAGAATAAAAACTAGGGCTGGGGGTGTAGCTCGGAGGTAGAATGCCCCTGAGTTCAATCCCCAGTACCGCAAAAAAACAAAACAAAACAAAAAACAAGTTGGTGGCCAGCTTTAGCAACTTAGCAAGGTGCTCTGCAATTTAGTAAGATTCTGTTTCAAAATAAAAAATAAAGTAGGACTGGGCATGTAGCTCAGAGGTAGAATGCCCTGGATTCCATTTCCTGTACCACCAAAAACCACAAAGTACTTCCAACTGTACCCAGATAATTTTTAAAACTATAAAGAAAATCAGAGCTAGGTAGTATACACTTGTAATCCCACTAATTGGGAGACTGAGACAGGATGGCAGGTTTACAGCCGGCCTCAGCAACTAAGTAGACCCTATTTTTTTTTGGGGGGGGGGTACTAGGGATTGAACCCAGGGGCATTCTACCTCAGAGCTACACCCCCTGCCCTATTTTTTATTCTTTATTTTGAAACCAGGTCTCGCTAAGTTGTGGAGTGCCTCACTAGGTAGCTGAGGCTGGCCTTGAACCCGGATCCTCAGGTCTCAGCCTCCGGAATGCTGGGATTACAAGCGTGCGCCATCACTCTCGGCTAAGTAGACCCTATTTAAGAAAAACAAAAAAATATAAAACCCGGGTGTGGTGGCCCACACTTGTAATCCCAGTACTTGGGAGGCTGAGACAGAGATAGGAGGATTGCAGAGACACAGCCAGCCTCAGCTACTTAGTGAGGCTCTCCACAATTTAGTGAGACCCTATTTCAAAATAAGGAATAAAAATAGGAGCTGGGCGTGGTGATGCATGCTTGTAATCCCAGCATTTGGGAGGCTGAGAGCAGAGGATCTGGGTTCGAGGCCAGCCTCAGCTACCTAGTGAAGCTCTCCTCAACTTAGTGAGACCCTGTTTCAAAATAAAGAATAAAAAATAGGGCTGGGGGTGTAGTTCAGAGGCAGAATGCCCTTGAGTTCAATCACCGGTACTGCAAAAAAAAAAAAAAAAAAAAAGGCCAGACATGGTGGCTCAAACTTGTAATCCCAACACTCGGGAGGCTGAGATAGGAGGATCCCAGGTTCGAAACCAGCCTCCACAACTTAGTGAAGCCCTGTTTCAAAATAAAAAATAAAATAGGAAGCCGGGAATGGTGGCGCACGCTTGTAATCCCAGCATTTGAGAGGCTGAGACCGGAGGATCTGGGTTCGCGGCCAGCCTCAGCTACCTAGTGAGGCATTCTGCAACTTAGTGAGACTCGGTTTCAAAATAAAGAATAAAAAATAGGGCTGGGGGTGTAGCTTGGAGGTAGAATGCCCCTGAGTTCAATCCCCAGTACCGCAAAAATAAATAAATAACACAGGACTGGGACTGTAGCACAGAGGTAGGATGCCCCTGGGTTTAATCCCTAGTACTGGAAAAAAAAAAAAAAAAAAAGTGTGTGTGTGTGTGGGGGGGTTGCTGAGAATGTAGCTTGGAGTTAGTAAGTCCCTCGGTTCAATCCCAGTACCACAAAAAAAAAATAAAGAAAAAGAAAACCAAGTAGTATTGAAAATCTATCTGATAAATAAATATGACCTCAAATAAATAAGACCTCATGTGTAATTAGCCAAATTGTCTTCCAGGAAGTAATAAATGTCAGACTTACAAGCATTAATTATGCAACCTGAAGCTTTGCTTTATCCGCAGCAGCAAGATGGAACTTATTGATGATAACACTGTAGTCAGGACACGGGGCTTACCATGGCAATCTTCAGATCAAGATATTGCAAGATTCTTCAAAGGACTCAATATTGCCAAGTTGGTTTCCTTTTGTCTCTTTTACTAAACAATCCCCAAGGGATAGTGGGTTTCCTCTTGTTTTTTCCTCACTGTATTTTTTTTTTTTTCTACCTGCTGTCTGTTTTATTGTTTTTCAAAGGGGAGGTGCAGCACTTTGTCTGAATGCTCAGGGTCGAAGGAATGGAGAAGCTCTAGTTAGGTTTGTGAGTGAGGAGCACAGAGATCTAGCACTGCAGAGGCACAAACACCACATGGGGTCCCGGTACATTGAGGTACGTGTCCTCACGACCTGAGACCCTTGAATTTGTGAATGAGGGTAAACATGGGCTGAAAGACTCAGCATCTCTGTGTTTTAATTTCTCTTTTTATTAGGTTTACAAAGCAACGGGTGAAGATTTTCTTAAAATTGCTGGTGGTAAGTGCCTTTTATATAATGTGGTTTTAGCTAAAAAGAGTTGGAAATTTTATCCAGATACTGTGGTGCATGCCTGAAATCCCAGGACTTGAGAGGCTGAAACAGGAAGATTGAAGGTTCAAGGCTAGCCTCAGCAACTTAGACCCTGTTTCAAAATAAAAATATAAACAGGGCTGGGGATGTAGTTCAGTACTAGAGTGCCCTTGGGTTCAATCTCCAGTACCACACGCACAGACACACAAATCTGAAAGTTTGCATAAGCCGGGCGTGGTGGCACACACGCTTGTAATCCCAGCGTTTGGGAGGCTGAGAATGGAGGATCCGGGTTTGCAGCCAGCCTCAGCTGCTTAGTGAGGCCCTCCGCAACTTAGTGAGACCCTGTTTCAAAATAAAGAATAAAAACTAGTGCTGGGGGTGTGGCTCAGAGGTAGAATACCCCTGGGTTCCATCCCAGTACCGCAAAAAAAATAAAATAAAAGTTTGCATATATACTAAGACTAGACAAATAAGGTTATGAATAGTTTTTGTTCCCCAGTGAAATATGGGAGTTTTTTTTTTTTGTAAATAGGAAGACACTTGGAATAGTATCTGACCTCAATGTACTATTATACTTCCCTAAGACTTGAGCCAACCTATTATAGTTAAGTAGCCATTAAAAAAAGATACTATCAGCCGGGCGTGGTGGCGCACGCTTGTAATCCCAGCATTCGCTTGTAATCCCAGCATTCGGGAGGCTGAGACCGGAGGATCCGGGTTCGCAGCCAGCCTCAGCTACCTAGTGAGGCACTCCACAACTTAGTGAGACTCGGTTTCAAAATAAAGAATAAAAAATAGGACTGGGGGTGTAGCTCGGAGGTAGAATGCCCCTGAGTTCAATCCCCAGTACCGCAAAAAAAAAAAAAAAAAAAAAAGATACTATCGCCAGGCGGGAGGCTGAGACCAGAGGATCCAGATTCACAGCCAGCCTCAGCTACTTAATGAGGTCCTCTGCAATTTAGTGAGACCCTGTTTCAAAAAACAAAGACTAATAGGGCTGGGAATGTGGCTCAGAGGTAGGATGCTCTTGGGTTCAATCCCTAATACCAAAAAAAAAGATACTATCATGCTGAGCGTGTTGGCACATGCTTGTAATCCCAGTACTTGGGGAGGCTGAGACTGTAGGATCCAGGTTCACAGCCAGCCTGAGCTACTTAGTGAGGCACTCCACAACTTAGACCCTGTTTCAAAATAAAGAATTAAAAAAAATATATAGGACTGGAGGTGTAGCTCCAAGGCAGAATGCCCCTGAGATCAATCCCCAGTACTGCAAAAAATAAATAAAATCAGGCTGGGGAGCTGGGGGTGGTGGCGCACGCTTGTAATCCCAGCATTTGGGAGGCCGAGACTGGAGGATCTGGGTTCTCTGCCAGCCTCAGCTACCTAGTGAGGCACTCCACAACTTAGTGAGACCCAGTTTCAACATAAAGAACAAAAAATAGGGCTGGGGTTGTAGCTCGGAAGTAGAATGCCCCTGAGTTCAATTCCCAGTACTGCAAAAAAAATCAGGCTTGGGGTGTAGCTTGAAAGTAGAATGCCTCTGGGTTCAATCCCCAGTACCACCAAATGAAAAACGGTACAATCAAGCTGAGCATGGTAGCACACGGTTGTTGTAATCCTATTACTTGGAAGGCTGAGACAGGAGGATCACATGTTTGAGGACAGCCTCAGCAAAACTTGTACTCAGCAACTTAGTGAGACCCTGTTTTCAAATAAATAAAATGGGCCTGGGAATATAGTGTGGCAGTAGAATGCTCCTGGGTTCAATCCCCAACACCACACACACACACACACACACACACACACACACACACACTAGTATCCAAGCTGGTTGTGTTGGTGCACACTTGTAATCACATTATTTAAGAGGCTGAGATAAGAAGATTAGAGGTTCTCAGCAACATAGTGAGACTCAGCAAAGTAGCAAGACCCTGTGTGTCAAAGCAAAATATAAAAGGGGCTAGCCAGGAATGGGGGTGCATGCTTGTAATCCCAGTGTTTGAGAGGCTGTGACAGGACGTTTGTTGGTTCACAGCCAGCTTCAGCAACTTGGGCTCCAGCAACTTAGTGACACCCTGTTTAAAGTAAAAATAAAATAGGGCTTGAGATATAGCTCAGAGGTATAGTGCCTGCCTCTGGGTTCAGTCCCCAGTACCACAAAGAAAAGGGGCTAGGAGGTGGAATGCCCCTGGGTTCAGCCTCCAATACCACACACACACATACACACAGTAAGTACTGTCCATAGGCAAAAGGATCATAAAAAGTTGTGGACAAAGGGAAAGGTTTGTTTGTAAAAGATGGAGCCTGAAAACTTTTCACAGAGCCATGCTGTAATACCTGGGGCTGTTACTTACCTGTTTCCAAATTTTCTCTAAATTACTCAACTCATTCATGGCTAGGAACACTGTGGATTTCTATTATTTTGAGGTACATAGTACTTACAATAATATGGTCAGAAATAGGAGGGAGCAGAGCTGGGCATTTTGGTGCACCCCTGTAATTCCAGTACTTGGGAGGCTAAGACAGGTTTGAACCAGCCTCAGCAATTTAGTGTGATTCACAATAACCTAGTGAGACCTTATTTCAAAGCAAAAAATAAAATAGGGCTTGGGGTATAGCTCGGAGGTTCAATGCCTAGTACCACAGAAATTTAAAAAAAAAAAAAAAAAAAGAATAAGGAACAGATATGGTCTTCATCTAATTCTTGAGTGATTTATAACTTTAAAAGTAATAAGCTAGCCGGGCGTGGTGGCGCACGCTTGTAATCCCAGCATTCGGGAGGCTGAGACCGGAGGATCCAGGTTCGAGGCCAGCCTCAGCTACCTAGTGAGGCACCCCGCAACTTAGTGAGACTCGGTTTCAAAATAAAGAATAAAAAAAATAGGGCTGGGGGTGTAGCTCGGAGGTAGAATGCCCCTGAGTTCAATCCCCAGTACCGCAAAAAAAAAAAAAAAGTAATAAACTGAGCCGGGCGTGGTGGTGCACATTTGTAATCCCAGCATTCGGGAGGCTGAGCCCAGGGGATCCGGGTTCTCGGCCAGCCTCAGCTACCTAGTGAGGCACTCCGCAACTTAGTGAGACCCGGTTTCAAAATAAAGAACAAAAAATAGGGCTGGGGGTATAGCTTGGAGGTAGAACGCCCCTGAGTTCAATCTCTAGTACCACAAAAAATAAAATAAAGAATACAAAATAGGGCTGGGGGTATAGCTCGGAGGTAGAATGCCCCCGAGTTCAATCCCCAGTACCGCAAAAAAAATGTAATAAGCCAGGTGTGGTGGGGTGTATGCTTGTAATCCTAGTACTTGGGGACTGAGACAGGAGGATCACAGGTTCGAGGTCAGCCTCAGCAAGTATTGAGACTCTCATCAATCTAGCAAGATCCTTTTTCCAAATAAAATAAAATTGGGCTAGCGGTGTAACTTTTGTTGCTGTTTTGGTGGTGTTGGGGATTGAACCAAGGGCCTTGTGCTTGCTAGGCAAGTGCTATACTACTACTTTTAACTACCATGATGACTCTTCATAGAAAGAGTAGATGGTTGATCTGTTACTTAACTGTGTGGCCAACTTCCTAAATTAAGAAGGTTTGTTTCGCCGGGCGTAGTGGCGCATGCTTGTAATCCCAGCATTTGGGAGGCTGAGACTGGAGGAGCTGGGTTCTAGGCCAGCCTCAGCTATTTAGTGAGGCCCTCCACAACTTAGTGAGACCCTGTTTCAAAATAAAGAATAAAAAAATAGGGCTGGGGGTGTGGCTCAGAGGTAGAATGCCCGAGTTCAATCCCCAGTACTGTCAAAAAAAAAAAAAAAGTTTGTTTTGCTTCGTGAGGCTGGGGATTGATCCCAGAGGTATTTCCCCTGAGAGCTACACCCCCAGCGCTATTTTATTTTTTATTTGGAAATAAGGTCTCGCTAAGTTGCTGAGAGTCTAGCTAAGTTGCAGAGGCTGAGAACCTATTATCCTGCTGTCTCAGCCTCCCAAGTACCGGGTTTAACAGGCACGCACCACCACGCCTGGTTCAAGAGGGGTGTTTCATGAAAATTGTAAGGGAAGAGTTTCCAATTTGGGAGAACGGACTGATTCTTAGAATGTTATCATTGTGAATTCAGTAGTTGATGATGAGTTCAAGACAATTCCCGGAATTTTACTGTTTTACATTTGGTAAAGTTGATGTCTCAACTCTTTCTCCCCATATTTTCTAATACTTGATTCCCTAGGTACATCCAATGAGGTAGCCCAGTTTCTCTCCAAGGAAAATCAAGTCATTGTCCGCATGCGGGGGCTCCCTTTCACAGCCACAGCTGAAGAAGTGGTGGCCTTCTTTGGACAGCATTGCCCCATCACTGGGGGCAAGGAGGGCATCCTCTTTGTTACCTACCCAGATGGCAGGCCAACGGGGGATGCTTTTGTCCTCTTTGCCTGTGAGGAATATGCACAGAACGCATTGAGGAAGCATAAAGACTTGTTGGGTAAAAGATACATTGAACTCTTCAGGAGCACAGCAGCGGAAGTTCAGCAGGTTGGTGTTTACAATTATGTTGAGACCTTTGCTTTATACATTGTGTTAGAAGAGAACTTGAATACAGAAAGTGTAAGTGCAGTAAAGTAGTCTGATTCTGCTGGGTGTGGTAGTACATAGGTGTAATCCTAGAGGTAGGACTGCAAGTTCCAGGCCAGTCTTGGCAACTTAGTGAGACACTGTCTTCAAACAAAAATATCAATGGACTGCTTGCGAGTGTAGCTTGCAGGTAGAATGCCCCTGGGTTCAATACCCAGTACCTCAGGAAAAGTTTTTTTTTTTTTTTTTTTTTTTTTTTTTTTTTTTTTTTTTTTTTTTTTTTTTTTTTTTTTTTTTTTTTTTTT
>PVLC010027880.1:0-21489 GCA_004027655.1 Graphiurus murinus
TTTTTTTTTTTTTTTTTTTGGTTTTTTTTGGCGGTACTGGGGATTGAACTCAGGGGCATTCTACCTCCGAGCTATACCCCCAGCCCCATTTTTTATTCTTTATTTTGAAACCGAGTCTCACTAAGTTGCGGAGTGCCTCACTAGGTAGCTGAGGCTGGCCGCGAACCCGGATCCTCCGGTCTCAGCCTCCCGAATGCTGACAGAGTGTGTTGACACATACTTGTAAACTCAGTACTTGAGAGGCTAGGATAGGAGGACTGCAGGTTCAAGAACAGCCTTAGCAAGTAGTGAGGCTCGTCAACCTATTGAGACCCTGTTTCTTTTTTCCTGTGGTACACATGCACATATATCAACAATCCAGTGACGTTCAGCTCTTCCAGTGTTGTGCAGCTCTGTAGTTCCAGAGCGTTCCGTCTTCCCCATCAGCAGCGGCTCTCCCTTTCCTCCCCAGCCCTGCTTCCTGCCCCTGTGGATTCGCCTTTTTCTGTGGCTTTTGTCCCTGCATGCTTGTAATCCTAGTACTTGGGAGGCTGAGACAGGAAGATGGAGGTTTGAAGACAGTCCTCAGCAAGTAGTGAGACTCTCATTAACCTAGTGAGACCATTTCAAAAATAAAAATAAAATAGGGCTGGGAATAGAATGACCCTGTTTCAAAAATAAAAACAGAATAGGGCTTGCAGGTAGAATGCCCCTGGTTCAATCCCCAGTGCCACCAAAAAAAAAAAAAAAAAAAAAAGATGCCTTTTCATGGTTGAGTAATGTTCTGTTGTTTGGATGGACCATGTTCTGTTAATCTCATCTACTGATGGACCTCTGAGCTGCTTCTGCCTTTTGCTGATGGTGAATCATGTTGCCGTGAACTCAGAAGTCCCTAGCGGGTCTCTGTATGCACCTGAGTGTTGGGTCAGTTTCCTGTGACCATGGTCTCCATGGCAACAAGTTGTCTGCATGCCAACTAGCTGTCCTCAGGGGTGGAAGGACACTGCCTGAGGTTGTTTCGCATTCATATAGCAAGATGCCTGAATCTGGGTAACTATGCAGAAAGGAAGCTGGTGCTGACTCCGTCCCCTGAGGTGGACGGCCTTCTCGCTGACTCGTCCCTGAAGTTGGTGTCTTCCTCTCTCTCTTCCTCTCCTAATAAAGCCACCAGCACACTCCATCATGGGGCCCCTGCCAACCTGCTCTAATCTAATCACCTCCAAAGAGCTGCTCCACACAGGCAGTTGGTTAGGTTTCCTTTCACCTTTCCCCAGGGACTGACTTCCAACATGTGGGGCCTCAGGGATCCCCAAATGGGGAGGCAGGCTGTGCTCTGGATGAACCCCAGGCCCAAGCGCTCAAGCCTCAGGCTGCTTCTTGCGTGCACCAGCACCCCCTCCCAGGCACTCCCTAGCTGTGGTTTCGGGGTGGCCCCTGGGGCGGGCTGGAGGTACTGCATGGAGTCCCCTGACCCACCTGCTTCTCCCTCACAGGAAGCTGTGCCAGCCGCAGGGTGTGGGCGGCCTCCCCGGAGACCCTGCTGCCGCCAGTCCCCCAGGGGAGCATGGGCGCCCGGCTTCGCCCCCTCAGGTAGTGGGTGTGGGGGGTGGGCACCTGCAGAGTATCATGGTGTGTCCCCTGCCCCAGCTCCCCGGAGCTGCAGGGCCCCTGCTCTGTCCCCATCCCTGCCCTGCATAGTTCTTCTACAGAATAGCTCCCGGGCTGGCCATTCACAGGCAGGCAGGCAGGCAAGGCTGCCCTTCCTCTGCCAGTAGCCACCAGGCTGCTGGCAAGGGCTCAGCCACCCCAGCAGGGGATGCACTGGTGGCCCAAGCTGGCTGGGTATCTGGTGCCCCCCTCTGGCTGGAGCAGGCCTTGCAGGTGGGCTGGGCTTCCTTAGGACCTGATGGGGCTGGCTGCTATTGGCTACCTCTAAAACCCTCTGTTCCCTGCAGAAACGGCCGCAGCCACCTGACTTCATTGACCCCCTGGCCAACAAGAAGCCCAGGGTGTCACACTACACCCAGAGAGCCCAGCCCTCCCTGAATGGGAAGCCCAGTGCACCCGACGTTCGAGAGGCCCTGTTGCCTGCCCCTGGGCCACCCAGCACTGACACCCGAGGCTCCGGCGCCCTCCTCCCCCCAAGGCTGCAGCCCCCTCGGGCCCACGATCCCCTGACAGATGTCAGCAATGACCTGGGCCATGGCAGCCAGGACTGCAGGCGAGGGGAGCCGGCTGCTCCGGGCCCCGCCATGCATCTCGGCCTCCCCCTGCTGACAGACTGTACCCAGCCCGACCAGCCAAAAGACAGCCCTGCACGCAGCAAGCCCAAGAAGAAGTCCAAGAAGCACAGAGACAAGGAGCGGGCAGCCGAGGAGCGGCCCCGGGTCCCGCAGGCTGACCTCGACCCCGCCCCCACCTCCGCCCCCGCCCCCCACAGAGCTGTACCTGAAGCGCCGGGTAGGTGCCAAGGGGCAGGTGCAGGAGGGGCACCAGGACCCACATGGTGGAGGGATGAGCTCCCGGCTGCAGCTCTGCCCTGGGGCTCCTGGGTGCTGAGGAGGGTGTGTGGGGCTGGGCCACCAGAGGCAGCGTGGAGGGGCACCGTGCCCCAGAGAGGCCGGCCTGGCTCTGGTCTTCATCAGGACTGAGCCCAGCAGGCCCTCGAACATCCAGCTCAGGGGCCACAGCCCTGTGGCGGGTGGTTCGTGACAAACAGCAGGAGTGGCACGACACACTCGTGACACAGGCCCCACTGTGCTGGCCAAGAGCCCCAGGGTCAGACCAAGTGCCGGGCAGGCACACACCACAGCCACTGTCCCCAGAGCAGAAAGCCTGACTCACGGCCTGTGGCCTGGTGGCAGCGTGGGCTGAACTCCCTCTAGGTACTGGCCATGCCCTTTGGCCCTAGCTAGAGCTGCCAGGCCTGCTTACTAGGAGTCTCTGAACCCTGGCTGGGAAGTGTGTTCTCCCAATGACCACCGCCTGGGAGCCAGCATCTGTAAGGCCCACGGGAGCCTTCAGGGCTACTCTGCCTAAGGGACCTGGGGTATGGGCAGCTGCAGCCAGGCCGAGCGCACCCCGCCAGAGGTCCACTGGCCACCGGCTTCCCCAGGAGGGAGGTTCCATCTCCAGAGCCCCTACTGAGGTGATTCTGGAACCAGAGCCAAAGCTGCCCTGCGCTGATGCAAACAAGGGAGCCCGGGGGTGTCGCTTCCCCTGGCAGGCAGCCCCAGCCACAGGCCCCAGGAAAGCTAGTTTTCCTCCCTTGCCTGCTTCCCGGAGGCCACCCTTGAGTCCTCTGGGGCCTTGAGCCTCAGGTAGAAGGCTCTGTCACAGTGCGAAATAAGTACGCAGACTCACTGGCAGGTACGAAGCAGGTGAGCCGGGCAGCCCTCTACCCGCGTTCTGCAGGTGGGACGGTGGGCCTTGCAGAACCCAGTAGTCAGTACATGGAAGGACAGGGTGCAGGTCCCTGGGGGCTCTTGGAGGAAGTGGGAGGCCACACCGCCTGGGGAAGCGGTGCCCGAGTCCAGCCTGCATGCTTGGCTCAGGCTGCTGACGCCCAGGCAGCAGCTGCCGTCCTGCTTTCATGCCATGGTCTGTAGATTTGCCTCCTTCGGGAAAAAGCCTTCTAGAAGACAGTCCAGGAAACATGTGCCAAGTTCTTGGTGCTGCTGTGTGGGGGGGTCTGGTGCGTCACTCTCTCCGAAGGTGCTGGATGTCACGCGCTGCAGCAGGCAGCCCCAGGCGGCCAGGTCTTTCCACCCTGACAGCGCATGTCCTAAGCTCCACCATGGCCACTGTGTGGTGGCCCAAGGTTCCCCACCAGCTGCCAGGAGATGGGATGGGATGGGGTGTCAACTGAGGGCCAGAGCTGGCAGGGCTGTGATCCTGGCAGCAGCAGCTGTGGGCCCTGTGGCCATTCCAGCCTTGGCCAATGTGGCCAGACATAGGACTTGGGCCTGGCCAGGGGCTGGTTATGGTCAGCTCTGACCTTACACATGGCAGAGGCTGATGCCGCTGAGTCTGGACAGTGGTAGGTGAGCAGGGATGTGCCCACCTGTGGGTCAGCCCCTCTGTGCAGAAGTGCGGAGGCGACACAGGCATTTCCCAGCTCTGCGGACCCTGGCCTGACACCTAGCACCAGCCTCACGCCCGCCTGCACGCAGCCCATCTGTCTAGATAAACAGCAAGGCAGCGAGCACTCAGGGCGTGCCTCTCCCCCTAGGCCTGAACGGGACCTGCAGCAGCACCAGCCTGCCCACGTCCACGTCAGAGACCCCAGACTACCTGCTGTGAGTACCTGCAGCCCCGCCCACCTGCGCGCCTCATCCCTCTGTCTGCCCCAGGAGAGCACTTGTGGCCCTGCTGAGAAGCCCTGATGGCCTCTCCTGTCTCCTCAGGAAATACGCAGCCATCTCCTCCTCTGAGCAGCGGCAGAGCTACAAGAATGACTTCAACGCAGAGTACAGCGAGTACCGTGACCTGCATGCCCGCATCGAGCAGATCACACGGCGGTTCACGCAGCTGGATGCGCAGCTCAGGCAGTTGTCGCAGGGCTCCGAGGAGTACGAGGTGGGGCCTCCGCCATCCACCCGGGGTCCCTGCCATGGGGACGGTCGTGACCTGGCTCCCCTGGGGAGACATGCCTGCCCCCACCCCGGGCTGTCCCACGACCCCATCCACAGTGGTGCTGAGGGTGCAGTGGGGGTGTCGCTCGGTGGTTAGTACCCAAGGCCCTGCGTTCCATCCACAGCATCACAAAATGCAAAGGAGAGAAGAGAACGCCATTCAGTGACACTTGCTAAAGCGGGATAAGGGAAACCTCAGGGCCATGGGGACAGGCACGGAGGGCGGGGGCCGGGTTGGCGGGAGGGGACCTACAGTGCGGGGCTCCAGCAGAGCACTCCTGTAGGTTCTTGATACAGACAGGCTGGGGTAGTGGAGGAGTTGGGGTGTTTGTAGTTTGTAGGCTCTTTGCTAAGACCCATTTCGTGAGGAAGCAGAGGCAGAGGGTCAGGAGCCTGGCTGGAGTTTGGCCGGCAAAGCCACAGGGCTCTCTGTGAGCCGGGACCCTCACCCCTCCCCGCAGCCTCACAAGGCCACTTCACAGCCCCTGTGCCCTTGGAACAGCGTCCTGGTCCCACTGCTCCTGACGCCCCCCCGCCCAGCACCCCCGCCCCTGGCCTGCGCCCTGCCTATCACATAGGCCCCTGGGGGCCGCCAGGGGAGGGGTGCTCAGTCATCCTGCAGAGGGCGACCTTGCAGTTGGACTTTTGTTTTCCTTCTAGACTACTCGTGGGCAGATTCTGCAGGAATATAGAAAAATCAAAAAGGTGGGTCATGGTGTCTGGCAGTGGGGTCAGAGCAGCTCCGAGTGAGTGAGTCTGGGGCACCAGCCCCTGCCTGGGCTCAGGGTCCCGTGTCCAGCAGTCTCTGCCTTCTGCAGCGGAGCAGCCGGGCTGCCTTGCAAGTTGGGCGTGGCACTGCAGGCCCCCAGCCCCCCCCCCCCCCGGTCCCCCCAGTGCAGCCCCTAGGCCCTCCTGGCTTCCCGGCCACAGAGTTGGGTGTAGGTGGGTCCCTGCTCTGTTAGTGAACTGGAACCCCACACTGGGCTCCGTTGTGATGGGATCCTGCATGGCCCAGGCCTGACCACATGGCTCTTTCACAGACCAACACCAACTATGGCCAGGAAAAGCAGCGCTGCGAGTACCTGCACAGCAAGCTGGCACACATCAAGAGGCGCATCGCCGAGTATGACCAGCGGCAGCTGCAGGCCTGGCCCTAGCCCTGGGAGCAGGGGTGTGAGCGAGGGAGAGGCTCAGCTCAGCAGCAGACAGAGGAGCCGGGCCTCTGCGGCCACCCCGGCCTCGGCTTCCTCTCCCACTGCCCAAGACTCCACGGCCAGCCGCCTGCCTTTTCTAGTTTTATACAAAGTCAGCCACTTTTAGCTATTGCTAAAGAGACTCCAGTCTATTTTTGTACAAAAGAGCGAAATCTTTTTCTAAAGCTGTGCCTCCTCTCCTTGGATGTCCAGGGTCTGGATGCAGCCCTGTGTCTCCTGCAGTATTACAGATGCCCCCAAAGGCGAGTATGGAGAGGCGGGCGCAGGGCCCCGCAGATGAGGCCCCCACCTGCTGTCCTGGCCCTGGTCGTCTCTGCCGCCGGCTCCCAGCCCAGGCTGACGGCGGTGCAGTGTTGGATTGTACTTGAGGAGGGCCTCCGTTTCCCCTTCACCGCTGCTCTTCATTTCGCACTGTTGAGGCCACGCGGCCTCATGCTGATGACCTCGCTCTGTCTCTCCGTCCTGTGGGTCCTGGGTCGTCTCAGGCCACTGCTGGGGTTTGCACTCAGGGAGGCCCCGGGCCCGGGGCAGAGCCACTGGACCCCAAGGATGGCACCCGCCTGCCCCGTGGGGCACAGGCTCTGTGGACACCCAGTTGCTGCTTTGTCGCTGTGCCTAGCCTCCCAGTGTCCCCAAGCACGGGGGGCTGTGTGTGTGTGTGTGTGTATATGCGTGTGTGTGCACGCGTATTTGTGCGTGCGTGTGTGTGCGGACACTCGGGGCCAAGCCATGTGCCCGGGAATGCCGGGGCAGCTGCGTGGTGTTGCTGCGCCCACAGCATTGAGGCCAGAGGGTGGAGCCGGGAACACAGAGGTCTATTTTTCTAAACCACAGGCTGTCTCCTGGCGGCTTCCAAAGTGTGACCCTGGAGGCTCCCAGAGTTGGCCCCACCCGGCTCTTCTTCCTCTGGCCCCCCTCGGGTTCCCCATGCTTCGAGCTTTGTGTTCTGGTCACTGTTGTTTTGTTTTTTTTGGGGGGGGGGGTCCTGCAGAGTGTTGTGGACCCCCTCCCCCCAGCCTCTGTTGACTGCGTGTCATTGTTTTCCGTCTGCTCCTTCTCCTCTTGAGGATAGTGAAGCTAAGGAGGGTTGGTGGATGAAAGTTCTAGCTGATTAAATATGATCTAACTTATTGATACTGTTTATTTTTTCCCCTTCAATGTTGTACTGTGGAGAAAAACTATTTTGAGCCATGGAGTTGGTGTTTACAAGAATTTTTCACTTTTGCCAAAATGTTACAATTGAAAGGCATCCGCATCTTCAGTTTCCTGATATTTTCTTAAAACATCTAGTGTCCTTTTTGTACACTAAACACGTGAATGCTGATTTTTTTCAACCTACAATAAATTTCACTGAACTGAACCCGGCTGCCCTGCTGCCTGGCTAGCTCTCTGGCTAGCTCTCCGTGTGGGTCACAGCTGGGATTGGTGGGGGTGGGCGGGGCCAGTGGGGTGGGCGGGGCCAGGAGGTAATGAGAGCGGAGCCTGGTCATAGGTGGGAGGAGAAGAGCCGGGAGGTGGCAGGCTGGTGGTGATGGGGACCAGCAGCAGGCTGACATGGGGTTCCCACAGCCCACACAGGTGACCGTTTGTAAGCCCCTTCACACGTTCAGGAGGCTCCGGCCTCCCTGGCTCCCTGCCTCAGGAGCAGGCAAACCCCACTTAGGGACCTCCGGAAGTCTTGAAGGGCTCGGTGATCCTTTTCCTCATCCATCCCAAGGTCCCAACCCTGCTCCTATAATAGGAGACCACCAGAGGGGCTGGTGTGGAGCACTTCTCTGGAGTCCCCGGGTTCCATCCCCAACACAGCTAAAATCCAAGGGGAAATCATGACAAATTCATCGGATTGGTTTCATGTGACCAGGATCCTTCAGGGGTGGGGTTCCAGGGAAAACCTTTGTGCCTGGATTCCATGATCCCCTGGCAGCCCTTTGGAAGTGTGACTGGACAGAAAGCGTGTTCCAACGGAAGCAGAGCAGGGCTGGGGCAGGATCCCTCAGGAACCCGGTCTTACCAAGGTGGGTCAGAGGCTTAGCCCAGGCGAGTCAAGGAATGTGGAGGGCTATTCCTGGGCTTCATGAGTTGTTCCAGGTAGATGTGGGAGTTCCTCTAACCCACTTTTGCCCTGGGGAAAAGGCATGTGATTTTCATGACTGGCAGGGGAGAGGGGCAAGAGGTCAGAGGCCTGGCTTCTGAGGCCTTCCAGTCTTGAGTTCAAAGTGCTCAGGCACCAAAGCCCCATGTCTGAGGATGCTGTGCTCAGAGCCCCAGCTCAGGCCAAACAGCCTCCTGGGAAGCAGGACAAAGACCAAATGACCATATACTCCTGCTCCCCAGCCCTGAGTGCCCTGGTCTCCTCACTGCCCCCCTCCCCGCTCCTTCCCACTGCCCACCTTGTTATCCATCCTGGACCCCTTCCCCAAGGCTGCTGTTGGGATGATTCATGTTGCTGTTTATAGTTTGCTCTTGGTAAACTCCTCCTCATACCTCAATGCCCTTTCTAGCAGCCACTTCCTGGGAATCTGCCCTGCAAGCTCTACCTATGATCTTCCTCGGGGGAGAGGGTGCCCCAGTCCTCTTCCTACTGCTTCAGGGCCAGGCCTGGAGGCAAACTCTGGAGCCCAAGGCCAGGCCCCCGCTGATTTTGCTGCGAACATTCCCAACTATCCACCTTTTGGGCCAGTTCCAGCGGTGGAAACTTTCCGGCGGAGGAGACCGCTTGTTTTGGAAAGTTCAAGGGGGAGCCGCCCCCGCCTGCCCGCTGGGTTCCCACGCTCTCTTATCGCTGTGCGTGAGGGGGGCCAGGGCTGTGCTGGCCCAGCTCCTCCCGCACCAGCTCTGCTCTCCCCTGCCCTGGCTGCTCGGCTCGCTGCTGCCAAGCAAGGATTCGAGCCCCGCTGGGCAGTTTGGGCTACCCCGGAGGCGCGAGCAAGGACTACTGCTCCTGGGGGTGGGCGGTTGGCTTTGAGCTCTCAGCGCAGGCTGTTTCCCCCGCAGAATCTCAGCGCCAGAGACCTCCCCCCACCCCCCGCCAGGCCCAGCCTCCCAGCCCAGCGCCGTATCCTAAAGCTCCTTTAAGGCATCCGTCGTCTGGTAGGGAATAAAGGACCGCGCGCCCTCGGGGCCGCCTCTCCTAGCGGACCAGTGCGACCCCATTCCGCTTCCGGCCGGAGCGGACCCACAGTTTTAGGGGCTCTGGCGGTCCAGTCTCGAACGCGCCCCCCGCCGGCGCGCCCCTCCCCTCCCTCCCGCAGGCACGGGGGGCGTGCCGGGGGCGTGGCCGCTCTTCTTTTCTCCCAAGGCCGCGCGCCCGGGAGCCCGCGCTGTCCGCCACCGCCGCTTTCGGAGCCGACTGAGCACTGGTGAGTGCGGCCCGGGCGGGCTGCGGGCCGGGGGACTCGGGCGCCTCGCCCGGCCGCCTAGGGTCCCCACTGATCTCCCCCTCCCCCGCTAACCCGGGCCGCAGTTCGCCGCGATGGAGGCCCCCACTGAGTTCGTGGTGGAGAGCCCGGACGTGGTCTACAGCCCCGAGGCCATCCAGGCGCAGTACGAATACCGGACGACGCAAGTCAGCCGCGAGGGCGGTGTCCTCAAGGTGGACTAGGGACCGGGAGCCATGGGCTGGAGACCTGGGAGATGGGGGGGGGAAACTGCCCAATGTCTCCAACCTCGGCCCTCCCTTGCGGGGAACAGAGGCCAGGGCCCGCGGCTCACTCCATCGCCTGCCCCAGGTGCACCCCACGTCCACACGCTTCACCTTCCGGACCGCGCGGCAGATACCCCGGCTCGGGGTCATGCTGGTTGGCTGGGGCGGGAACAACGGCTCCACGCTCACGGCCGCCGTGCTGGCCAACCGACTACGCCTGTCCTGGCCCACGCGCACCGGCCGCAAGGTGGGGCGGCGGAGCGCGGCGACTCGGGCCGCGTCCCGGCGGGCGGGCGGGCGGGCGGGCGGGGCCCGGCTGCCGGGACACTGGGGGGCGGTCCACGAGGTCGGCGAGCTCGCGGGGTCTCGGGGGCGGGGCCTAGCGCGCCGGGGCGGGGCTGCGGAGCGGCTTCCGCCTGGCCCGGAGCCCGGAACTGAAAGCGCAGGAGTGGGCGGGACTTGGGGGTCTGGGCGGGTAGCGGGCCCCTCGCCATGCCCACCGCTCACCCTTACCCTGTCTGCCGCCCCCCAGGAAGCCAACTACTACGGCTCACTGACCCAGGCGGGTACCGTGAGCCTGGGCCTGGACGCCGAGGGCCAGGAGATGTTCGTGCCCTTCAGCGCGCTGCTGCCCATGGTGGCGCCCAACGACCTGGTGTTTGATGGTGGGCGGAGCCTCAGGCCTAGGTGGGAGGTGGGATCTGGAAGAGCCTACGATCAAGACCCGGTCAAGCGTGAGGGTGTCTTCTCCCGCCCCTCCACCTTCAGGCTGGGATATCTCGTCGCTGAACCTGGCCGAGGCAATGCGCCGCGCGCAAGTACTGGACTGGGGGCTGCAGGAGCAGCTGTGGCCACACATGGAGGCCCTGCGCCCACGGCCCTCGGTCTACATTCCGGAGTTTATCGCCGCCAACCAAAACGCGCGCGCGGACAACCTCATCCCTGGCACGCGTGCGCAGCAGGTGCTGCCCTGTCCCGCATTCCTCATTCCCTCCCTTTCCTCCTGCTTTTAAGGCCGGGAGTCCAGGCCCCACCTTGCGCTCGCAGAACCCGGTGACCTAGGCCTCCACAAGCCCCTCCACTCTCTCCCGCCCTCCCACCAGTTGGAACAGATCCGCAAGGACATCCGCGACTTCCGGTCTAGTGCTGGGTTGGACAAGGTCATAGTGCTGTGGACCGCCAACACCGAGCGTTTCTGTGAAGTGGTTCCAGGCCTCAACGACACAGCTGAGAACCTGCTGCGCACCATCCAGGTGGGCGCACGCCGGGGCGGAGTGGGGTCCGGGCCAGGCGCGCGGACCTCTGCCGCTGATGGCCCGTGCCTGCCCACAGCTCGGCCTGGAAGTGTCTCCATCCACGCTCTTTGCGGTAGCCAGCATCCTGGAGGGCTGCGCCTTCCTCAACGGATCCCCGCAGAACACACTGGTTCCTGGCGCGCTGGAGTTGGCGTGCCAGCACCGTGTGTTTGTGGGCGGGGACGACTTCAAGTCAGGCCAGACCAAGGTCAAGTCCGTGCTCGTAGACTTCCTCATCGGCTCTGGCCTCAAGGTAGGAGGTCCTAGGGTGGCAAGATGCAGGACCCCAAGGGCCTGACCTGTGTGCCTAGTGCTTCTATGGTGTCTCTGATACAGACCATGTCCATTGTGAGCTACAACCACCTGGGTAACAACGACGGCCAGAACCTGTCGGCGCCACCGCAGTTCCGCTCCAAGGAGGTGTCCAAGAGCAGCGTGGTAGACGACATGGTGCAGAGCAACCCAGTGCTCTATGCGCCAGGAGAGGAGCCCAACCACTGCGTGCGTGGGAGCCGCGGGAGTGGGGTGAGGGAGTCTGGCGGGGGCAGAGGGACCTCATGAGACCTGCTACCTACCCTAGGTGGTCATCAAGTACGTGCCCTACGTGGGTGACAGCAAACGGGCCCTGGATGAGTACACCTCGGAGCTAATGCTGGGAGGAACCAACACGCTGGTGCTACATAACACATGCGAGGTGCGGTGGGGGGGCTGCGGCGGGGGAGGGGCCCCGCTGGTGCCCACCTCCTGACCCCCACGCCTGCCCGCAGGACTCGCTGCTAGCTGCACCCATCATGCTGGACCTGGTGCTGCTTACCGAGCTGTGTCAGCGCGTGAGCTTCTGCACCGACACCGATCCTGAGCCGCAGACTTTCCACCCTGTGCTGTCCCTGCTCAGTTTCCTCTTTAAGGCTCCGCTTGTGCCACCGGGCAGCCCCGTGGTCAACGCGCTCTTCCGCCAGCGCAGCTGCATCGAGAACATCCTCAGGTGCGACTGCCCACGGTCCCGCCCACTGCCCAGGTGTCCATGCACAGGGCCAGGGACTGGAGGCAGCAGGGGCCTGGAGGTGTGGTCCTGCTGAACCCCTTTCTGTCCTCAGGGCCTGTGTGGGGCTTCCACCGCAGAACCACATGCTCCTGGAGTACAAGATGGAGCGTCCTGGCCCTGGCTTTAAGCGAGTCGGGCCTTTGGCCGCTGCCTGTCCTCTGCCATGCAAGAAAGGACCGGTGTCCACGTCCCCTAACGGCTGCACTGGAGACGCCAATGGGCACCCGCAGGCCGAGGCTCCCCAGATGCCCACCGCTTGAGGCTGCATGGCGCAGCCTCCCAATCCTTCTGCCCCCCCTCAGGACCCCATCTTTCCAGACCCCCTAGTCAGTAAAGTCACGCCCTCACCAGCACACTTCCTCCTGTGAGTTATTGTGCCTTCGATCTGCGCCCGCCACCCCCAGCTGGTACTTGTCCAGCACGGGCTTCCCCCTACCGGCGGGGGGTGGAGCTAAGCCTGAGTGCTCCAGAGGGAACGGAGACCAGTTACCAAAAACCAAAACCAGTTGCTTTATTGACCAGGCCCACCCCTGCCCTACTGGGGAGGAGCCCCCTCTGCTAAAGCACAAATAGCAGAAGGGCCCAGGTGGAAAAGGTCTCTGAGGTCCTTGCGTTTGTTTTTGTTTTAAATGAAAGTCTTTCCTGCGGGGCCACCCAGCCGTCCAAGCTGGGTTGGCCAGGAGTCCGGGTGTCAGAGGTGTGACCTCAGACCCTAGCGCCGGGCAGAGGCCGAGGCCGGCATGGGGGCAGGGGCAGGGGCCCCTTCACACGCTCATGGTCATCCCTGGGGAGTACTGCGGAGAGAGGGGGCGGCGCGCAGGGCGGGCTCAGCTCTGGCCTAGGCTGGGACCCGCCCCCCCAGGACAATGGGGGACGGGACAGGGCTGGGTCCAAGGAAGGGGAAGGGTGCTGGGGCTGCCCGGGGCAGGGCGGGATCCCGGGAGGAGACGGAGGTGGGGTGGGGGCAAGGGCGGGAAGGGGTGGGAGGAAGGTTGCCGCGGCCGCCCCCCCACCTGGCCCGCCGCGGTCACGGTCTTGCTCTGGCCCCCCGGGCGCCCCGCCGGGGCCTGCCCGCCAGGCCCCTCCGGCCCGACGCCGCCGCGGGGGGAGAGTCGACGCAGTCGCTTACGCTTTCGCTCGGGAACGGGTGCAGGAAGGTCCCGGCGGCCGCCATCTCGCTGTCGTCCCGCGGGGTGCCCGGGGCATTGCTCAGGCCGGCCACAGCGCCGGGGGAGCTCTGGGGGCGGCCGCCGTCAGTTTGGGGTCCTGCTGCCTGCCCGCCCTCCCCCCTCAGCGGGAGCACGCCCCTCACCTTCGGCAACCCGTCCATGTCGCCCGAGCCTGCAGGCAAGACACCGGTGCGGCTCAGATACGCTGCAGTGTGGCGCCAGGACCCACCCCTGACTGGGACCTCGGGACCCCGGGCAGCCGGCAGGGGGCGCACGAGGCTCGTGCAGCGGCCCGAGGGGACCGAGACGGCGCTACTCACCCAGGGATCCATTCACGTGGTGCGGCTCCATCGCACTCATGGCGGCCATGGGGCCATCTGCGCCAGCGCCGAGCGGGAACTGCGGGCACAGGGCAGCATTGGCTTGGACGGCCGCACCCTCCCCTCACCGTCACCGCCCACGAAGCACCCCGCGCCCCTGCTCACGTTAGCCCTGCCGGCGCCCGGCCCAATGGGGTTCATGATGGTGTACACGTTGTCGCTGGAGTTGGAGTCTGGGGAGACAGTGACGGCGGGTGGGTGCGGGGAGTGAGGGGTTCCCCCACACCTATCCCAAGCCGTACCTCCAGGGCTGGGCATGATGGGCGTTCCCGGGGGGCCGCCGCCTCCTGGAGGTCCCTGCACAAGGAGAGAAACGCAAAATGAGAAAGTCCGGCGCCCACTGGCCGCCCGCAGCCACTCGCGGCCCTGCCCCAACTCACCGAGTAGCTGCCGGGGGATGAGGACGAGTAGGGGATCTGCAACAGGGAGGGGCGGCTCGTGAGTGAGGCACTGGCAGACAGCCGGTCCTGTACCCCCCACTGCCCCGCCCCGCCTGCCACTCACCGAGCTGCCACTGGGGCTGGCCCAAGGGCCGCGAGTTCCGGGACCCCTGGAAAGAGATGAAGGCGGACCCTGGGCCCAAGGCAGCCTACCACTCCCCACCCCACAGACCAGCCAGAGGTGGTCACCGTGAGCCCATCTCCGGGGTTCAAATCCCAACCCAGCAGTTACTAGAGGCTGATTGTGCTGGAGGCCTCAGTTCCCACCTAACAGTAACGAATAAGGCTCTCCCGCAGCAGCCTCGGCCCATGAAGCGGGCAGACGCGCCCGGCCTGGGGACATGCTTGGGGCCTTACATGTTCATGGTGGGCAGGCCTGGACCGGCAAGGGAGTTGGGCAGGGGCCGCATGCCACCTCCAAAGCCCTGGAAGGCAGAACAGCCGTGAGTGGGAGAGTGGGCAGCCCTCTGCTCTGCTCTGCTCTGCCCCACCCCGCCATGCTTACCTGGGGCCCAACGCTGGCCATGCCCCGAGGCGGCGTCACCCGCTGCAGAGGGCCGCCCATGCTGGGGTGCCCTGGGGATGGAAGGAAGGGGCTCAGATGGGATGTTCCGCAGTGTGCGTATGAAGGGGAGGCAGGAAGGTTGGGGTGCTCTGTGCGGGATCCCTGGGTGGAGGACAGCCGCTGGACTCTACTCACCCTGAGCACGTGGGGAGGTGTCGATGGCGCCGGGGATGAGGGACTGGGGGCCGGAGAGGCCCATGGGAGGCTGCAGAGGGGCGGCAGCTGAGTAGGGGCGCCCCCTCCCACCCAGCGCCTGCCCCCACCCCACATCCTGCTCTCACCTGACTTGGCATCCTCAGGGTGGGCCTGGGGCCCCCTGGGAACCGCGGTGACATGAAGGGCTGGAAGAGGTGGGCGGGGATCAGCACCTCCCTCTACCCACCTACCCCCACAGCTCCTGGATCCCTGACCTGAACAGCCCCTTCCAGATCCAGAACCAGGCGGCCAGGACTGAGCCGCGCTGGGAGCCGGGGCAGATGTGAGAGTGTGTGAGGGGGTGGGGGTCCACACAGGTCCTTACCTGGCTGTGGGGCCCCATTGTAGGGCCTTGAGGTTATTGGGGCGGTAGCCAAAGGGGCTTTAGGGACCCCAGGGGTAGGAGGGTGGGCAGCCTACAGATGGAGCCTGCCAGAAGGGCAGTTGGAGGAAGGCTTGTGGCTCTCGAGGTCACCAGGACCATGGTGTCCACTCCATCCCAAGTACCCTGTGCACATGTGTGCAGAGACCCTGCTGTCACAGCACTGGACCCTGCCCACGCCCCCAAGGCCTCCATGCGGGTCCTCCCACCATCCCCAGCCTGGGTCCTGGCCCTCCAACATATGTCTACCCAGGCCTACCTGGAAGAAGCCGGGCGCCATGGGGCCTGCCGCCATTGTGTCACCGGGAGCCATGCTCCCCATCACGGGGCTGGGGGCTGCGGTGGCACTCTGCAGGGCGGGGAAACCAAGAGAGCTGGGTCAGATGCTTCCTATCCTGTCCTCCCTCCTGCCCACAGGTGGCTGGGGCAGAACTAACTCAAGCTAGCTGACCTCTGTCCACCGTGGGGCTACAGGGGACCAGGGCTCGCCGTCGTCAGCCAGCCCCCACAGCACTGCAGCTGGGGCAGGTGGTCCTGTTGTCACCACTCCCCTTCTGCTCCAGGCCCATCCCAGCTAGCCCCCAGCTCTTTCCAAGTCACCCCGAATAAACACAAAAAGCCCCACACAGTCCAGAAGGCCCACGGGAGGCTGTGCAGACGGTCACCGCCACCCACCCGGTCCCTCCTGCAGGAGGGGGAAGAGCAGTATTCTAGGGCAGTCCCCTAGGCCCTAGCCTCTTCTCAGATGACGAGAAAAGAGGGTGCTAGAGATGGGAGCTCGTGTCTGCCAGGATTCTGGTGCAGGCTCAGAGCTGACGGGGTGGGGGGACAGGCTGACAGGCCAGTCGGCTTGTTACAAGTCCCAGACCTGTCTGCCTTTGCCCCCCCTGCCCCAGGGAGGAAGGGGAGTCCTAGTCTCTGAGGGACACAATTGGGGGGGAGGGGCCCCTTGACTCATCTGCTACACCATCCCCCCCCGCCCCCCACCCCCGGGGCAGGCCAAACCCCTCAAAGGGCTGTGCCAGCGGGTGGTGCTGGGGACTTGGTCTGCAGCCACCTGGGTGCAGAGGGGTTAAGTATTCTGCCTGTGGTCACCCAGTGTTTCCTGCTCCCAAAGCTCAGGGAAAGGGGCCGCTTGCTGGTTCAGAGCATGGTCCCTGGTGACACCCTCTCTCCAGGCAGGACTGCAGCCTGCTCCCTTCCTGTCCCTTCTCAAAGGTCAGTCCCCAGAGCTCCAAGCCCAGGGACAGAGAGGGTGGACAAGAAAGCCTCTCCCAGCCTGCCAGGCTGTGAGGGAACTCCTAAGCCCCCCAAGTCACTGTAAAGCCCAGGTGACTCAGGGGGTCACAGGCTTCGGCCCCCCACTCCTGTGTCCTGTGTCCAGTTCCAAATTGCCAGGTCCCCTCAAGCCCTCACCCCCTCGAGCCCACACAGCAGTGTCCCTCAACAGCTACCCACAGGCACCGGCCAGGGTTGGAGAAGGACCCTCTGAACTGCGGTCCGTCCACCCTGGAGGGAGCACAGCCTCCCTCTGGCCCGCCAGGCGCCTGAACACCTCTGAAACGGAGGCCTCTGGAAGAGGGGTGTACCCCGAGGGGTTAATCCAGGGCTGGTGAGCGGCTCCAGGCGGTAGCCCCAGCCAGACCCCAGCGTCAATCATCCTGAAGGCGCCTGGGCCCTGCCCACGTCGCCATGGCAACAGGCCGCTGGTTTCCTGGAGACGCCAAGGTCGCCCTGGAGCCCCGAGCCGGGAGGCACGCAGCCCGCTCCACGGCGGGAAGGGCCCTCGGGGAGCACAGAACGCCCCCAGTAAGAGCGGCCACAGAGGCCCCCACTCCCCTGATCCAGCCGCCCCGCCCCGCCCCCGCCCGCACCTCCCTGATGCTCCGCGCTGCCTTGGTAACAGCGCATGCGTTCACGCTAGCACCGAGGGAGGCTGTGGGACTCAAGGGGCAGCTGCTGGGGCTCCATGGAGGAGGGGGAGCTTTAGTTCCAGACTGACTGGCACGGGGAGCAAGGGACCGCAAGGGACGCTAGGGTGCTGGGAGGGTGGGTGCCCCCGGTCCCCAGGCACGGGCAGAAGGCAGTCCCCAGGGTGGCTCTGCGCTCCATCCCCGCAGAGGCCGACTCCAGTGGCCAAGGGAGGTCTGCCCCGCCCCGGCCGGCCAGCGAGGACATTTCCCACCCAGTCCCACAGGGAAACTGAGGCCTGAGGTGGCGCCTGGGTCCCCACGGAAATCAAGACAGCCCCTAGTACTCCAGGGCAGAGGGGCTCACCGCCTCCCCCCCCATGTGGGCTGGGCTCCCACCTTCTCAGCCCAAGTGACGCCCACCCGCAGAAGAGGGGAGGACAGTCCCGTGACCCCGAGGGAGGGAAGGGGCTAGAACCAGCCCCAAGGACCCAGGGGCCAGCTGCAGGGGAAGAGACTGCCCCACCCCAGCAGTGCCCTGAACCCAGGAGAGGGTGCAGGGACCCCGGTGGCACTCACGTAGTCCTGGAAGGCCTTGACCTCGCTGGGGTGCTCACAGGCCTCTCTGCGGTCGGGGGCTGCGCAGTACAGGTCCCAGAACACGCTGTGGGCAGAGGGAGGAAGGTTGCTCCAGCCCCCCAAGGCGCCCCCGCCACGGGCCCCCCGCAGCCCCACGCACCACCACCAGGAGTGCAGGAAGCCGGGGGGCTCTCCCAGAGTGATGTTCTTCTCCCATCGGATCTGCAGGGCAGAGGGGAGGCAGGTGAGGCTGGCGAGGAGAGGCCCCAACCAGAGCAAGGGCTGGACAGGCGGCCCCTCCCAGCTTCAGTGCCAGGCCGTCAGAGGAGTACCCCCGTCCCCCACCTGGAACCCCAGTGAAAACAGGGTGGAGAGGAGGGGAGAGCGCCAGGCTTACCTCAGATAGGAAGGTCTGGGCTGACTTCTGGGCACCTACGTGCAGCAGGTACTCGTACACGTACAGCGCCAGCCTGTGGGGCGGGCAGACAGCTCAGGCTCTCCAGAGACAGCCCCTGAGACCCCCACCCTGAGGTGAGCAGAGGGCCCATCATGACCTCGCTCACTGCCCCTTCCTGCCAGGCCCCATCCCTCACTGAAGATGGCTCCCTATCAGTTGCTCAGCCCAGCCAACTCCTACACATCCATCAACACCCAACCCTCCCAAGCATCCCTGACCTCCAACTCCAGGCCCAATGTGCTCAGTTCAACACTCCCACACCAGCTAATGCTAGCTCTATTTCACCAACGTGGAGACTCCAGACTGACTGCAGCCTCCAGGAGGGCTGCCCAGAGACAGGCTCCATGACGTCATTCTTGAGTGCCAGGTGGAGAGGAGATATTTGGGGCCACCACTGAACTCACCCCCTCTGCCTTGCCCTCCCCAGAGACCAGCACTGCTGCAGCCTTCCTGCAGAGGGCCCTGGGGGAGGCAGGGCCACCCACACACCTGGGGCCTCTGGAGTCACCTCGCAGCCTCTGCTCACGCAGGACAAGGGCTGTTGCCAGCACCTGGGGCCACAGAGGAGACCGGGCCACCCGCCACCTGCAGTCTGCCTTCCACAGCCGGGGGCTCAGGGACAAGCCCCACTCAGTCACCCAGGGCCACCCATGCCCAGACAGGCCCTGTGGCTCCCGAAGCAGCTGCCTCCAGGCCTCCCAGAAGCCTCCACTCAGCTGTCCTCCCCTGGACAGAGGCCCCACCCTAAAATGACCTTCCTTTGACTCATGCTCTGCTCCTCTGGCCTCCTCCTGTCCCACCCCCAACTCCAGAGCCCCCAGCACACACACCCACTTCTGCTCTCAGCCCCTCAGACCTCTAGCCTGCCAGAGCCACGGCTTCTGGGGAAGGAATGTGGGCCCGGCCCTGCCCTTGCCCCGGGTCCTCCATCCTCCTTGTGCAGTGCACACCGCTGTTCCCCCCACCCTGAAGGCCACGGTCTCCCAACCCCAGACTTCCCAGTCATCACTAGAGGGCAAGTACAGGGCCGGCTGAAGGGGCTGAGGCTGCAGGAAGACCAGGGGTCAGTGTGGGGCCAGGTGGCCAGTCAGCTGGAGCGAGGGCACATCTCAGTTCACACTGTCCCAAGAGCCAGGAGGCCAGGGAGGGGCAGGCAGAGGGTGCAGGATATGTAGCCGTAGTGCGTCCCTCCAGGGCACCCACCCCATCACCACTGTTCCCACTCACTTTGCACCCCCACCCGTGTCCAGTGCCTGCCTTCCCCCCACCCAGTCTTCTGGGCCTCTTGGCTCCTCTGTCCAACTTAGTTCTAGAGGCTTCCTGAGCAGCCAGCACCCAACAGACCCACATCCACCCATGAAAGCAGAACAGGACAGTCATAGGCAGGCCTGGGAACAGCTGCCCTCCTGGTCAGAAGAGGCTAAGGGCAGCCAGGTGGCACACACTTGTAATCCTAGTACCTTTAAAAAAAAAAAAAAAAAAAAGCCGGGCGTGGTGGCTCACGCTTGTAATCCCAGCATTCAAGAGGCTGAGACCAGAGGATCTGGGTTCGAGGCCAGCCTCAGCTACCTAGTGAGGCACTCTGCAACTTAGTGAAACTCGGTCTCACTAAGTTTATTTTCAAAATAAAGAATAAAAAATAGGGCTGGGGGTATAGCTCGGAGGTAGAACGCCCCTGAGTTCAATCCCCAGTACCACAAAAAAAAAAAAAAAAAAAAAGAACAGGCTGGGGGTGGTCAGAGGTCAGAGAGGGACATAAAACAGGGCAGGTTGTTAGAAGGGTTTGAGGGCAGCAGACAGGTCTGGGGCTGCCCCTACAGGGGCGTAGCTCCCCCAGGGTTCAGAAGAGGCTATTGAAGGTCACCCCAACTCTTAGCCAGGCTTGTCAAGGGCTCCTGTGATGACTTCTGTCCCCTTCCTGAGGGCTGGTCCATACATTCTCTTCCTTGATGACCCTCTTGCAGCGGAAGCCCACTGCAGCCACTCACTGTCCATCTGCAACTACAGAAACTGCCTCAACTTGCTGTGCCCAGCCTCCCCGCACCCCCACTGCTGCCCTGTCCCACCTTCACCCACAGCAACCCCAGATCCAAGGGAACCCTGGCCTGGCCTTGGCCGGGTGGTACTCACAGAGCTGCACCCCTAACCTCACTACCTGCAGCCCCGATCCCGGAGGCCCAGGCAGAAGGCTCTGAAGGTCAGGGATTCGGGGCTATTCTGGGTGATCGGAGACACCCCAGCTCAGCAAACAGAAGGCTGAAGGAAAACCCGTCTTCTGGCTAAGAGGCCCATCCCCACTGCATGCCAAGCCACCAAGATGGGGCTAGACCACAGAGGACCCCATCAGGGCCTGCACTTGCCCTGGCCCTTGGAGTCTACACCCCACTAGCTGCCCTCCCACTCCAGGGCCTTTGCCCAGCCGTCAACTCCCCCAGACTCCAGGGTCGCCTCACAGGTGCTTCCTGTCGCATGTCACCCCTCCTGCTCCGTGTCCCCCCGAGCCTGTTTACCACATTGGTATGTCTCTGGGGCACCACCTTGGGGCCCAGGGGTTCACAGGTCCAGGCCCTGAGCCTCTGGACCTACGTCCCACCCATAGAACCCAGACGTCTGCGCAGGTGGACAGAGGGAGCGTGCGGAGGCCCGGGGAGAGGTGGCACCAGGCCTAGCAGAGCCGCAGGCTGGAACATGACCCTGAGGGCAAGGGGAATGGGGACCGCAGCAGGCTGGGCCGCAGGAGACCGAACATAGCATTAGTGCCTGTGGACTGAGGTGTGCCACCAACCAGCACCATAATTATGGAGAACTACTGTAATTATGGAGAATTATCGTAATTATGGAGAAGTACCTCGAAAGGGCCCCTGCTCAGCACCCCCTTGACACACAGCTGCCAGGGCTGGGACACGTCCACAGACAGTCATTTAACCATCACCAGGTCTCCTGCCGACCCAGGGGCCTGGCCTTTAGCAGTGTCCTATCATCAGCCACCCACCTTTCCCTGGCTGTCCTGTCTCAGGGGTCGTGTGTGTGTGTGTGTGTGTGTGTGTGTGTGTGTGTGTGTGTGTGTGTGTTTTACTGGGGATGGAACCCAGGGGCTTTCCACCTCTGAGCTACACTCCCAGCTCTACTTTATTCTTTTATTTGGAAACGGGGTCTCACTAAGTTACAGACGGGCTCACTAATTTGCTGAGGCTGGCCTCAAAGCTGCAATCCTCCTGTCTCAGCCTCCCAAGTACTGGATTACAAGCGTGCACCACCACACTCGGCTTCTCAGGGAGTCCTTTCTCAAGACCCTCCTTCACTCTGGGCTACTGATTGAATTACCATAACCACGTGCCACCTCAAAACCCTCTCAGGAAGAAACCACAAGATGCTGGTAATACTGACCTAGACCATCTGCCTCTGGGGCCGGCCCAGATCCAATGTTGACATGGGCAGGCCCCTCGGCTCCTCGGGAGCCCAAGGTGGGGCCAGAGAGAGGGGAGGACAGGAAGGCCTTGTTTTCAGGAGGCAGGCGGCTCCAAGCAGGGAGGACAAGGGCAACGTAACCCCCTTTGCCCCACTTCACAGAAGAAGAAACAAAGGCCCAGGGTCAGGAAGTG
>PVLC010027881.1:0-21485 GCA_004027655.1 Graphiurus murinus
TATTAGTTTTATTTCCTTGGTGTCTAGTTTAGGTATCAGAATAATACTTCATAGAATGAATTTGGAAGCGTTACCCTACCTCTATTTCATGAAATAATTTGAGGAGCACTGGAATTAATTTTTCTTTAAATGTCTGGTAGAATTCAACTGAGAGTCCATCTGGTCCTGGGCCTTTCTTTGTTGGAAGGCTTTTTATTACTGATTCAATATCTTTGCTTATTATTGGTTTATTTATAGTTATCTATATCCTCTTAGCTCAACTTTGGTAGGTCATATGTATCTGGAAATGTATCCATTTCTTCTAGATTTTCTAATTTATTGGAGTATACATTTTAAAAATAGTCCTTAATGATCATTTAGATTCCTGTGATGACTGTGGTGGTATCTCCTTTTATAATCTCTGGTTTTATTAATTTGAGTCTTCTCTCTCTGTAATCCTTCTGTCTCAATCTCCCAAGTAGTAGATTATAGGTGTGTGCCACCATGCCCAGCTTCAGTATTCTCTTTTGTGTTGATTTAAGTCCCAATTCTGGTAATCAGACTCAGAGGTTTTCTACTTATACAAATCAGAGAAGACCTAAGTAGATTGCCTATCTATATTAGTCTAGAAATACCATGATAAGTTAGTTGAGGCTCAGACCTTTTTGTTTACTGCTTAGACTTTATTACCCATTTTGGTAACCATGTCCACTTTGTCTTTCGAAGTTAATTGTTATCACTTGACCTTTATCCCCTGAGATCCTATCATGGCCATTGAATTCAGAAAACCTAGTTTGGTAGTATAATTTCTACTGCTGTTCTTGCCTTTCAAACTGTACAGACTTTTTCTTTTTCTTTTTTTGTGGTATTGGGGATTGAACTCAGGGGCATTCTACCTCTGAGCTACATCCCCAGTCCTATTTTTTATTCTTTATTTTGAAACAGGGTCTAAGTTGCGGAATGCCTCACTAGGTAGCTGAGGCTGGCTGCGAACCCCGGATCCTCTGGTCTCAGCCTTCCAAATGCTGGGATTACAAGTTTGTGCCACCACGCCTGGCTTCACACAGACCTTTTCAAGCCACATAGTATTCAAGGAAGCTTTGGGTCCTTTTACCAGCATATTTCTCAAACTTTGGTACAGGAGTCTGCCAAGTAGCATAGGGAGTGTAGGAGCAGGATTTACATAATAAATATTTTCCATATTTTAGAAAAGTTATGAACCAGCTGGGTGTGGTGGCATAACACCTATAATCCTAGTACTTGGGAAGCTGATACAGGAAGATCTCAGGTCCGAAGTCAGCCTCAGCAACTTAGTCCCTCAGCAACTTAGTGAGACCTGTTTAAAAAAAAATAGGACTGGAGGTATAGCTCAGAGGTAGAATGGCCTTGGGTTCAATCCTCAGTACCCCCTCCTCCCCCGCTGCCAACACAAGAGTTATGAACCACTTCTCTTAAATACTCCAGAATGAGCACCAGTGTTTGTAAGGTAATAAAAATGTTTATGATCCACGTTATTAAGAATATAAAGAATATAGTCAGAGTTTGAAAAATATAATTACTAGTGAAATATCTTTATATTTAGTGCTTTTAGAATAAAATAGAATTTTTAATCAATATATTATATGGTAAATTTTTACTATATATTAGTTGAAAAGAAAACTCATTTGAATGTTGTTATCTGAATTTTCTACTACATGATCAAAAATCAACATGAAACAGCAGAATCCCCATCCCATCTATTCTGAAGATGAATGTGACTACTTTATGTCCTATTCATATATCTTTTAAAAGAAGCTCAGTCTTTTTCTTAAATTCTGTGTTATTTCTTCTTCTTCTTCTTCTTTTTTTTTTGTGGTACTGGAGTTGGAACACAGGGGCATTCTACCTCCGAGCTATACCCCCAGCCCTATTTTTTATTCTTTATTTTGAAACAGAGTCTCACTAAGTTGCGGAATGCCTCACTAGGTAGCTGAGGCTGGCCTCGAAAACCCGAATCCTCGGGTCTCAGCCTCCCAAGGGCTAGGATTACAAGCATGTGACACCATGCCCGGCTTCTCTGTGTTATTTCTTAAAAATTCTCACTTTTGGGGGATCTTGCAAGCAGAAATAGGGAAGAGGGTGGTTGAGAAGGTAGGAGATAGACTTACTTCATTCATTACTACATACTGTCTTTTCTTTATTCTTTTTCTTTTTCTTTGGGGGTATGTGCTGGGTATTGAATCCATGAGGATTCTACCTCCAGTTTATACTCCCATCCCTATTTTATTATTTATTTGGAAACTGGGTCTCACTAAGTTACTGAGAGCCTCACTGAATACTGTTTTTACTGTGGAACTATAATTTACTGAAACAATAATACCAGCTTGAAAAATAGTTGTTTACATGAGTCATTTAAGAATATTAATTTTTGAGCCGGGTGTGGTGGCGCACGCTTGTAATCCCAGCATTCGGGAGGCTGAGACCGGAGGATTGCAGGTTCGAGGCCAGCCTCAGCTACCTAGTGAGGCACTCCACAACTTAGCGAGACCCGATTTCAAAATAAAGAATAAAAAATAGGGCTGGGGGTGTAGCTCAGAGGTAGAATGCCCCTGAGTTCAATCCCCAGTACCACACACACACAAAAAAAAGAATATTAATTTTTGAGATTGTCTAATAGGAAACATTTAAATAGAAGGCTTTGGAACCTTTTCTTCTTTCCTACCCACTTGTGGGCTACTAATTCAAGGAAAGATCTGCCAAAGTTCAGCTAGAGTTGAAACCTACTTACAAGTGAGAGGGAGAGATTGAAGCAGGGAGTGGTGATATGAAACTACAGGCTGGCACCTATGTACAGAGACACACATGTATAGGGAGAGGGAGAGAGAAAAACAGAATATTGAAGTATAATGTATTCCTGACATATCTGTTCTTCATTTGAACTTTGAAAAGCCAATTATGACCACTGTTCAGATCTTTTTTTTAAAACTGTTCCTTCTGTATGAGTTTCAAAATCTCCCTTGATGGGATAGTTTTACTATCCCATTGTGTTTTGGGCCATAGTATAGTGATTAAAATATTATAAGGTTAAATCAAATTAGTCAGTAAGTTCTTGATTCAGAGTTCCCCACCCTTTTTAAAACTTGTAAACATTTTGTTATGTTAAGGGACTAGTAAATATTTCTTTTTATGGTGGATGGATATAACTCATACTTGTACCTTAACTAAACAATATATTATATAAACATATTCAGGCAAGAATACTTTATTTTGTGTAGAATATAAAAATGTCCATAGGTCAGTAAGGAGTGAGAATTTTTTCCCTTTATTCTTTAGCACTTATATTAAGACAATTTTATTCTTCTGAATATCTCAGGGGAAGTTTTCTCCCTTATTGTAAAAACTAGCAGATTCCCTTGAATGAATTCAGTGTCCTTGAATGATTTATTCATGCACTACTCTGTGTAGCGGCAAAAGAAAAGAATTATACATTACATTTTTTATCTTGTGCAAGAGAGCAATTTAAAAAAATACATGGTAAAACCTTTAATAAAATTTTTAATGAGTTGTCTTTCCAACTCACAGTGATTACAATGACTGTTGTCTCCTCCATTATCATGGCTCAGAGCTCTGTTGTTTTTCTTAGTTGAAATAAGTGTCGGTTCCATTTTACTATTGGTTTTTAAGTTAAATATTTTTCTTCTGTTTAAGAATATCTAGTCATATTCATATTTATGATAGTTTTTATACCTTGATAAATGCCATAAAGTTATTAAGAACACTTTCTCTAAGATTATTTTTATTCATTTATTTTTTATTATTTTTCTTGGTGCTGGGGATTGAACACAGGAGCATTCTACTTGTTAGCTACACTCCCAGCCCTTTTTATTTTTTATTTTAAAACAGAATCTTGCTACATTGCTGAGGGTCTTCCTAAAATGCTGAGGCTGGCCTCAAACCTGCGATCTTCCTGTCTCAGCCTCCCATGTACTAAGATTATAAGCATGGGTCACTGTGCCCAGTTCCCCAAGATTAAACACGAAATATCACTAGTACTCTGAGATGAATAAAGTTATTCTTTTTTTGTTTTTTTGGGGTGGTACTGGGGATTGAACCCAGGAGCATTTTACTTCTGACCTACACCCCAAGCCCTATTTTTAAATTTTGAAACAAAATCTCACTAAGTTGTGGAGGGCCTTGCTAAGTTGCTGAAGCTGGCTGTGAACCTGTGATCCTCCTATCTCAGCCTCCCAGGTTCTGGAATTACAAATGTGTGCCACCACGCCTGGCTTGGTCTAGTGTTAAATGAGAACTTTTTCCTGTCTTCTTTCTTTCCTTTATTACTGCCTTCTTTCATTTCTTACAAGTTCCACTCTTGGAATGCTTGAAAAATGGATGAATGATTTCATGAAATTATTTATTTACTGTCTCTCTCTTATTAGATGATAAATTGTACATCAACAGAGGACTATACTAATCATGTTCACCTCTGTATGCCAAAGGCCTAAGATTAGTACTAGTAGGAATTCAGTAAATTGGTTGAATGAATGACTAAAAAGTAAAATATATACTATGAATGTTTCTTTTTAAAATTATCATTGTTGAAAATGTATTTCTTCTATATTGAAATGTTTAGATTATAAAATATGGGGAGAAATTGTAACGGCAAATGAAAAAAAAATATTTTTTTGCAGTACTGGGGTTGGAACCCAGGGGCATTCTACCTCCGAGCTATACCCCCAGTCCTATTTTTTATTCTTTATTTTGAAACAGGGTCTCCCTAAGTTGCGGAGGCCCTCACTAAGCAGTTGAGGCTGGCCTCGAACCCGGATCCTCGGGTCTCAGCCTCCCAAATGCTGGGATTACAAGTGTGCGCCACCATACCTGGCTTTGAAAATATTTTAATATGAATGTTTTCAAACTAAACTTTGTATTTGTTTTAACACTACAAATAAAGAAATTAATTTCAAGTATTTCTTGAAACTAAACTGTTCAATATTTTGCATTAATATTTGAAGTTATATTTGACCACATGACCTTGATTAGCTCAACTAATTTGACTTATGGCCTAACTAAAGTAGTTTGAGGGCATAATAAGGAAATACTCATATTTTTACAATGAATATCAGTCTTAAAGATTCTAATTGAAACATGATGTGGGCCATGTAGATAATAACATTTTTATTGTTTATTTCAACTTGTAACTTGAGAGTTTTAAGGATTGAAGAATATTTCCAAGCATAATAGAAAATTATATACTCTTGGGCTCAGAAGTTATTATTTAAGCAAAATGGTACTTATAAAAGGCCTGACTGATCAGAAATAAAAGGATCAAAGTAAGTTTATGTAATTCCCCAAAACAATGTTAGTATAAACTTATTCATTTAATTGTTGGATAACAGGTACGTACAAACACTGCTGTTACTTAGGAGATTGAAAAAAAAAAAAAAGAGCTACTATCATATGGGTTGACAAGGTAGAAAGTATCCATAAATTTGAACTTGGTATACTATGAACTTTAATCTGACCACTTGTTTAGAAAGGCTATTAATACCTGGCTACACAAGTATACTTCGAGAATAAATTTCTACTCAATGTTTTATAATCTCTTCCAGCTCTATCTAATTGTAATATCTCTATTACTGTTTGCTTGGTTTTTGTGCCTATGTGACTTTAAGGGTCTATTTTCATCCTATATTTTTCTCTAGGCATTCACAAGGACAAAGATAAACCTCCTAGCTTCTCAGTTGTCCTTGAGACTTTGAGGCGTACCTTGACAGATTACCAGAACAAGCTGGAAGATGCATCTAATGAGGTAACACTTGCACTGTTTGGCTCCACACATATAGCCTTCAGCCTGTACTAGTACATATCCCTTGCCTATTACAAAGGTCAAAAAGATTGGGAATGTTGAATTGACAGCTTCACAGATACAAAAAATAATAAATTATCTGTCACTGCTCTTTCATTAAGTGTGGCCATAGTATCTCACTTATGTTTTTGTAGCTCTTCAGGCTCACTATTATTTTCAAAGTTGTAAATACTTTGTCATTTCTTAGTCTTTATTATTTATGTTTTAATGAATAAAAAAGCTATGCAAGAAATTTAAGTTAATATGTTTTGTGTTTAAATGTAATGTGCTTTATAACGTGAAATAGCTAGTGGAAATTTAGGTTTTGTCAATATTTTAGTTTAAGAATTCTACAAGCTGTGAAAGTTGTAATAAAAAAGAAATTAGTTTTCATTCTCTAAAGGGAGTAAAGTGTTGTTAGGAGTTTTTAAAAACAAATATCTGTTTGATGTAGCCTGGAAGCTTTTAGTTTGCAGATTGAAAAAGCTCATGTTTCTATTTATCATCTCATTTGTATTGTTTAATGTGTGAGTTGATAATTTTCTTGGGTATTAAAATGTTTTATGAATTCATGCTTTAAAAATTGAAGAGTTTGTCTAGTTACATCTTGTCAAATTAGCATATGAAGTAATTACATTAAATACAATTAGCAAAACAACAAACAGATTGTTCAGCCAAAGACAAGTCACATAGCATAGAATTTAGTATTTGTCTCTTTCTTTCATGTAATAGAGTCCATAAAACCATTATATTTAACATATTGGTAAAGGTTAATTTTATTGTAGTTAGCTAAGGTGAACAAAGAAGGAAAAGTGAATCTTCTTAATACCTTCTATAATTGTTCAAAAGGAAAACCAGAAAGTTACTATTGAGATAATTAAATTTCTATGAAGAACAAATATTGCTAAGTTTTCCCAGTGAGACAAGATAAACCTGTATTGTTAGTAGTTTATGAAACTCTTCTGAGGCCTAGGTCTGGAAGCTGCAGGGTAACTAGGAACATATTACCCACAGCGAATTGTTATTTGGGAGGATGAATGTCACATGATCCTCAGCACAGTTGAAAAGTCGACTCAGCAGGCTTTGGCTTAGTAATGTGCTTTGTTGTGAACCAGTGCCAGAGACAGCAGTGGGGAGACCAAGGGGGTGGCTGCAAAGAAAGCAAAAAGAGCAGTCTGACAGAAAGAAGAATGAACTGTCAAAGAAAATAAATCACAAGCGGTGCAGGACCAACTGATGACCTGCCACAAGCCTTCCCAGTAGGACTGCATGTGACCGACCCTGAAGTTGTCATATGGAGTGAGAGACCAGTGAATACCCTCCTGATGTATAGGAAAACAGTCTTCTGCTCTGTTCTTTTTTCTTCCCTCATAGATGCCACTGCTTCTGGCATTTTGGTCAAGTAGGATTTTAAGAATAAAGTTATTTTTGTTTACAGTAAGAATGAAATCCTTTATCCAGACATCTAGTAAAAATACAAAAATAACATCACAGACATTTTGAGGTTGAATGCTTTTCTTTTTAGCCATGTGAGCTTGTGACAGAAACTACAAATCATTTAACCAAAGACAGTATTTTTTTTTTTGTTAAGACTCTTAATTACTACTGAAAAACTGGTATTTAAGTAACTGCATAAAAAGCATTAAAAGGTGAGCTTTTGAGTTACCTATCCTTGAACAGTGTAAAAAAGTTACTTTTCTTTTATCAGCTAAACAGCATGACTGAAGCTAAGGAAAAAGCATCTAATGAACTTGATTTGACCAAACAGACGATCGAATCTCACACTAAAAACATAAAGGTATTATAATTTGGAGTAACTTTTTCCTTTTGTATTAAGAAGTAAATATAATTATTTAGAGTTTATTGTAAAGAAGAGATCTGAAAATATATCTTCCTATTTTTTAAAAGTATATTTGTGTACACTTGTAACTTTTTGTTGTTGGCCAAAATAATGTCTTTTTCATAAAAAAATGCTTGGTTGGAAATTATTTAAAGAAAACATTGATGTCTTTGATATAATACCACAAATTCAAAAGTAATTTGAAATTTAATGTCCTGCCTTAGATACATGTTAAACAGATTTTACAAAAGCACATCTGTATTTGGAGTCAGTTTTCATCATTTTAGGGTGGAGTCATTATTTTCAGTACATCACGTCTGGTAATGGGCTGAGACCACAGCTGGCTGAGGTCCAGAAAAAAAGTTTATTTTATTTTCTGTGCTGGTTTTATGTACTATGTCTTTGAAAAATTTGAGTTTCTGAGTATTGTTGGTTCACATTGAGTTTGTCGTGGACACACTACAATAGAATTTGTTAAGGTTAGAGAACAAATAGTTCAGCAGAATTTTATGCCACATATTTGAGATTTCTACTAGTACTTTGAATGTCATTGAAAAGCAAATGTTCTTAAATATAAAGAGGTTTAATTTTAAACTGTTATTTAAAAAGTTATTAAAAGCCGGGCGTGGTGGCGCACGCTTGTAATCCCAGCATTCGGGAGGCTGAGACCGGAGGATCCGGGTTCTTGGCCAGCCTCAGCTACCTAGTGAGACACTCCGCAACTTAGTGAGACCCTGTTTCAAAATAAAGAATAAAAATAGAGCTGGGGGTATAGCTTGGAGGTAGAATGCCCCTGAGTTCAATCCCCAGTACCGCAAAAAATAAATAAATAAATAAAAATAAAAAGTTATTAAATTGTGTTTATCCTAGTTATTTTCTTATAATGAGTTGAAAGGAAAACTCTCTTTAAAGAACGTTTTGGAATAAACCATCTTATTAGCATTTTATGTACATGTTCGAACATGACAAATTTTCTAGTTTTTGAGCTAAAATACTATACTTAGAAAATACATTTATTAAAATACCTTATTGTTTAGCATTATAAGCAAATGCTTGATTCTTTTGTATTCAATCTTTGAAAGTTTTCATTATATATTTTATATTTGGGTACCTTTTCCTCATTGTATGATCTTCCTATAATCTATTTGGTGTCTCCGACAGGAACTTCAAGATAAACTGACTGATGTCCATAAAGAGTTAAGTCATTCACGCACTAAATGTGCAGACCGGGAAGCTTTAATAAGCACGTTAAAAGTGGAGCTACAAAATGTGCTGCACTGTTGGGAGAAAGAAAAGGCACAAGCAGCCCAATGTGAAAATGAACTGCAGAAAATTTCCCAGGCTTTCCATAAGGACACTGAGGTATTCCCTGACACTGGAAGAAGGCTAGGAAAGGTGTTCACTCATCTCAGCTTTATACGTTTGTGCACATCAAGTGATAATTTTTACTTAGATTTGATTTAATTCACAAAATTGTTCTGAGTGGACTGTTTTGAAATGTTCATGACAGCTACAAAATCAGTTACTCCATTATATGTGTATCATCCTGTTTGTAAGAAAAGTAATAGAGTTTAGCCCTTCTGTCACTTGGACCATCAATTTTCTTTATCTCAAGCTGCTATGTTTCATATCTCAAGCTGCTATGTTTTCATATGCTATGTTTCATATCTCAGGCTGCTATGTTTCAAACAGTCTTTTTGAGGTTTGCCTGTTTGCCAGTGACAAACTCAGTTTTCATTTCGGTAGTTCTGTTGCTTGGTGTGGTGGAAATGTTTATTTATTTATTTATATTACACATATATTTTTTTATTTTTTATTTTTTTAGTAATCAGATAGACCTTAACTTGGATGCTGGCGTTTCTGCTTACTAATGTGGCTGTGGACAAGCCACATAGCTTAGTCTCAACACATCTGTTTTCTTATTTGTAAAGCAGGAATAATATATACATTAATAGACATCTCCTTACTCTTTATACAGTATTAATAAGAATTTTAAAAAAGGAAAGTTTTATAAAATTAAAACTTCCTTTGCATGACCTGAACAGTTGTCTATTCATTTTTATTTACTCATGACTTCTTAAAATGTGATGACATAAATTCCTGTTCTGTATGAGCCTGTGTGAATAGAATTGTTATCTTATATTTTTCTTTACCCATGGGATATAGAGCTAGTGTAGCTAGTGGAACCTGTTTATCTAAACTTGTCCTGCATATTGAGTTCATTACTCCAACAAATATGAACACAAATGCCAAGAGAGTAAAAAGGAAACATTCTTTCCACTCTTCTTACAGTTGGGATTTAAATTGTGTCCACATGAAGGGGTTGGAATTGTTCTACACATCAGATAATGATTAAAGTAAAGGAAACTAGAAGCCTGGCTGTATTGTAAAGTCAGCATGTCTACAGCACTGTGGTTGGGTTCAACATGTGTGAATTGATTTTGGATCTTGTGATTCTGTTTCCACGCCAAATGGATGATTATCATGCTTGGCTTATCACAGCCCAAGCAAAAAGGGCATAATGGCGACACAATGAATTATCCTTGAGGATGAATGTGATCACTTGGCAAAAATGTAGAGGAGGAAGATTTTAGTGCCTGGATATTACATTTGGGCAGTTCTATTTAATAAGATATTTATATATCTCAAACCAGTTAAAAATGCAAAAGTCATCTTTAACTGCTATTAAAAGGACATTGCATAGCACATTTATAAAAAAAATTCTGATTTCACTACTCAAATTTGTGGTTTTACATTTTAAAATATTTTAGTTTAAAAATTATTTATTTGGAAAAAAGTAAGTTAACATATAGGGTGAATGAATGATATACATTTTGAGTTATTCAGGAACCAGTATCTCTACAATTTCTCATTCCAAAAATCTTTGTATGTTTTATGTTTCGTTTTTCTTTTTTTTCAATTTGGATTAGACTTTCCATTTATTCTCTTAAATTTTCTTCTTTTAAAAGCTTTTTTTCTCCTGATCTGCTAAAACATCTTGAGGGATTTATTTTATCTATATAAAATATTCATTTTGCAGCTTCACAATTACCTTGACTTTGAGTTTTATATTTTGGGACTTTATAGATGAAATGCCTTATAAAAAGCCATTTGACATTACAGTAAGTAAATTCTTATGTATTCAAGATAGGATAAGCTTTATACTGAATTCTAGAGCATAGTAAATATTTTTAGGTCATTCAACAATAAATAATTTAGTGACTGTAATGATAATATAATTTTAAAGGACTTTTTAAGCATACATCAATTTGGACATTTTTGAAAATATGTCTTAGGCAGCAATGTCCACTTTTTTGTGGCCTGGTACTTTGTAATATTTAAACACCTACAAATGCTCTGTGTGCCCCATATGCCCCATACTATATAAACTTAGAAGTCGGGAAAACAAATGAGCCCTTCTTCCATATCTTTCATATCACTCTCTGCTTTGCCTAAGGGGCTTGCGATAGATTTCCTATAAGTGGTAAGTAAACTGGAATCTCTGGAGGAAGAAGAAAGCTGAGTAATTGTGCACATGTAAAGTACAGATATTGGTATAACTTTTTTTTTTTTTTTTTGGTCAGAGTTGAATAACACTCTTCTCTGTGTTTTTTTTTTTTTTTAACATCTGTTTTGGAAAATGTAAATATGAAATTATAGAATTACCATACTGACTTCCAGTTAGAAGAGCTTTTAAGCAACTAGTCTAGACACCTCGTGCCACAGCTAAGGCACCTTAGTCCTGAATAGGTGCTTACTCAGATCACATCCTCCTCAACTGCACAGCTGGGTCCAAACCCTGGTCTTCTGGCTTCTAGACACCAGAGCTTGGTTTTGAATACCAAGTATAAACAATTCCTAGTATTCTATCTAGTGTTCAGTTTTGAATGCAGAGGGAGGTCATCTAAATGTCAATATCTGACAAGCATTTTAATTACTAAGTTTTCAAAATAAATTCCTTGCTGTTTTTATAATGTGTTTTACTTCTTACAGTGTTTATATACAAAAATTAATTTGTCTTTTTTTCTTGCAGGAGAAGCTAACCTTCCTTCATACCTTGTATCAGCACTTGGTAGCAGGCTGTGTGCTCATAAAACAACCAGAAGGCATGTTGGATAAATTCTCTTGGTCTGAGCTTTGTGCAGTCTTGCAGGAGAATGTTGATGCCCTCATTGCAGACCTCAACAGGGCTAATGAGAAGGTAACTGTCCTCAGGCACCAGATACCTCTATTAAATTCAGTGACATTTGTCCACATCACAGTATCATTAAGAGGGGCTGACATTCATCTTATTTCAAAAAGAATTTGGATGTTAATAATTCAATACCATTAATTATGGCTTGTCTACAACTCAGTTTGATGCCATTGCTGTGGGCATGTAAATGTGACTGAAGTCTGTATGAAGTCTCTAAGCTCCACTTTCTGTGCAGGACATGCTAATACTACTAGCCAGCATTAGCCACAGGGACCTAATTAAAAGAAAATAAATTAATCTTACTGATGAAGCAATTCAAAGAACTTAGTCATTTACATTAATAAACCAACTCTTTATGTTAGCATAAAATAGAAACAGGATACAGTTATTCAAAAACATGATCTTAAAATTCTTTGCTTAGAAATATGAGGTGTTATTCTAAAAGCACTTAGAAAATTTTAAATTATATGCTTATGACTTGTTTTTGAAATACAATAAACTGTATATGAGAAAACCCAATTCATTCTTTAGAATGTAAGATGTATATTTTGTAGAGCAAAACAGTAGACTTTTATGGTCACTTTATCATTTCACAACCCTTAGAATTCCTTTTCCAAAAAATAAAAAAAGAACCCTGCTTTTGATTATAAAAAATTAAAATGGCTTAGCAGATCAACATAGATCAATGTTAAAGATACTGTGGTCTAGTTTCCAGGTCTTAGTTACCATGATATTTGCTTTTAAGAGACAGGAAGGGAAAAACTGTTCTGTAAGTTTTTAAGGAAATTTGTCAAACTAATAAAACAGCCCCATTTCAGGGTGGGATTTCTTTTCCTTTTTTGTGGGATCAGGGGCATTCTACCCCCAGCCATATTTTTTATTTTTAATTTTGAAAAAGAGTTTCACTAAATTGTTGAGGCTGGCCTGGACTTTTGATCCTTCTGTTTCAGCCTCCCAAGTACTAGAATTACAGGCATGTGCCACTGCACTTGGCGCTAGGGTAGGTTTTCTTATTGTTGAACATTTTGCCTTGCTTCTACTGGCAAACACAACCAGGGGCACTATGAAGTAGAACTGAGGGAATAACCTGTGAAAAGTACAGATGCTCTTTGTGATTGTAAATGTGTGTATAGTGGGTTTAAAATTACTGATAATTAAAATGAGGGTGTCTTAACCCTCTAAGATGGTATTATGTTTTTAACAGTTTTCCATAGTTCCAAAACATCATTTATAAATTGTCACACATTTTAGAAGATAAGGATTTTCTTTTAAGTGTTTGTGAAATAAAAAAAAAGTTGGAACATTTTGTGTTTTTATATGTGAAATATTTGCAGATTTCTAATTCTCATTTAAAGACTTCCTTTTCCATTTAGATTTCGGAATAACTTGACCTTTGGTTCCAGAAGTAAGAATATCATTCTTAATCATCCCTGCAGAACTGATTACAGAATGAGTAACTTTATTAGAGAAGAGCAAATAATTTGTTGTTTAAGTATACAAATGACTCTGTTTTCTGCTAAAATGATATTTTACCCTGCTAATCCTTCCTTCCTTTCTCCCTTCCTTCTTCCCTCCCTATCCCTCCATACACTCCCTCCTCTTTTTCTTTTCTCCTTCCCTCCAATTGAACCCAGGGGCACTCTACCATTGAGCTACACCCCGTAGCCCTTTTTTTTTTTGCTCTTTTTGAGACAGGGTCTCACTAAGTTGCTCAGGCTGGCCTCAAACTTGTGAGCTTACTGCCTCAGCCTCTGGAGTTGTTAGGATTACAGGTGTGAGCCACTGCACCTGACTTGCTCATTCCTATTTCTTAATTTATTTACATTTAGTTTAAAAATTTTGTATGATTTTAAGGAATAAAAATTGTAAAATTTGAAGTGTTTTTGTGGGAGAGGTGATGCAAATAAATAGTTTGTTAGCAGTATTTCATTCTGTTCTATTTCTTCTCATAGATAAGCCATCTAGAGTATATTTGTAAAAACAAGTCCGATACAATGAGAGAGCTTCAGCAGACCCAGGAAGACACCTTTAACAAAGTGGCAGACCAGATCAAAGCTCAAGAGAGCTGCTGGCACAAACAGAAGAAGGAACTGGAATTGCAGTATTCTGAACTTCTCTTGGAGGTGCAGAAGAGGGCACAGGTATGCTACTCTAAAAAGAGCTTTAAAAAAATGTGTTACTCAATGTAACCATTTCAAATGATTTTTTTTATCAGTTCCAAATCAGTTTAAAAATTCTTCAGAACCTCATAGAACTTTAGACACACACACACACACACACACACACACACACACACACACACTCACATGATCATGCAAAAACACACACACATGTGCATGTTATGGATTGTCTTCCATTTAAGTTTGAAAGATGAATTTTTGGTTCAAACATCTTAATGCATTGATCAATTAAGTGCAAAAATTGTATATATTTTATTTTTAAAACAAAAGGTTAAGCTAGGTAGCATGGCACATTCCTGTAATTGCAGTACTTGGGAGGCTGAGCTAGGAGAATCATAAGTTTGAGGCCAACCTCAGCAACTTAGTGAGACCTTGTTTTAAAATAAAAAACTGAAAAGGGCTGGAGGTGTAGCTCAGAGGTAGAAAGCCCCTGAGTTCAATTCTAAGTACTGTACTGTAACAAACCAAATCAAACCAAATGAAAGGTTAAGAGATCTGGTACAATATTGTTGGTTTAAGTGTTCTTATATTATCCATTTACTCCACTTATGGGGGTTCCCATGAAAACTATCATTTTAGTTCATTTGAGGTTAAATATATTATACATACAAACATTATATAAAAATTACAGTTGCAGTTGTAGGCCCTGTTGCAAAGTAATTGACTGTGAGATGTATTATATTTTCTATGTTGGATTTCATTGAGAATAGAAGTTATAGGTACTTAACATACCATATTTTTCCTATATAAATTATTGTTAACATTATTTACATCATTAACTGTCATCTCTGCCCATCAAGAATAAAATAATGATTATATATACTTTTTTGGTATTTATCAATAGGCTCCTTTTATTTTTATAGGATACTTAGGAACCAGAAGGTTGTTGATTCTTTCCTTGGCTCATTCAGTGTTTAACTTATTTATTTTGTCCATTAATGCTTATATTGGCAAGTCTTATTAAAAAACTCATATGTGAAATATTTATGTATTTATATATGCAGTTATTTATTAGTTGCCAGTAACTGGTTTTAGAGTATTTGTATTCTGTATTCCCAAACTTAAGGGCTCTATATGAACTCAAACCTTTCTGTTTGAATGAATCTCATAAATACACTTTATAAAAGTAGTCTTTTGTTCATTATATGAAAGCCACTGTATGATATGCTCTGCATTTTCTACAATTGAAGTAAAAGAGCCAAACAACTTACCTTATTTTAAAAATAACATTGACATACAATGAAGTGTACAGATTTATGTGTATAATTTGATGTTTTAATCAAACACCTATACAGTCATTACCTTACTTAAGACTTCAAACATTTTCATTACCCCAGAAAGTTTTCTTGTTGATTCTTTCAGTCGTTTTTCACTCCTCATAGGCAACCATTGATCATCATCAGGCCCATCATTATAAATTAGTTTCACCAGTTCTTGAATTTCATATAAATGGAATCATTCAGTATTTAGTCTTTGGTAGTTGACTTATTTCACTCAACATTAATATTTTTAATATACTATTATTCATGTTGTTGCATACAGCAATAGTTTCATTCTTTTTTATGATTCTATAGTGTTTCATTTTCATTTTATAGCTGCACAGTTTTTTTGTTGTTGTTGTTTTTGCAGTGCTAGGGGTTGAACCCAGGGCTTTATGCATGGTAGGCAAGTACTCAAAGACTGAGCTACACCCTCAGCTCACTATTCCACAATTTGATTGGTTGTGAGTAGATGAATGTTTCCAGTTTTCGGGTATTATAAATAAACTTGTACCCATAGCCAGGTGTGTTGGTGCATGCTTTTAATTCCAGTACTTGGGAGGCTGAGACAGGAGTATCACGGGTTCAAGGCCAGCCTCAGCAATTTAGTGATACCCTCAACAATATAGTGAGATCTTGTTTCAAAACAAAAAATAAAAAGAGTTGGAGATGTATCCCCAGAGGTAGAATGCCCTAGGTTCAATTCCTAGTACCACCAAGAAAAAAAAAAAATATATATATTTATAAATAAACTTGTTACAAACGTTATTGTACAATATTTTTGTCAACATATGTCTTATTTCTCCTGATTAACTACTAAGAGTGGAATTATTAGATCATGAAGTAGGTGTATGTTCAGAGCATATTGTCAAAAGTTTTCTCCAGTATACTTATATTGTTTTATATTCCCATTGATAACACCTGACAGTTTCCAGTGTTCTACATCCACGGAAGCATTTGGTATTGTCAGTCTTTTTAATTTTAGGCATTGTATTTTTTTTTTCTTTGCGGTACTGGGGATTGAACTCAGAGGCATTCTACCTCTGAGCTACACCCCCCAGCCCTATTTTTTATTCTTTATTTTGAAACCGGGTCTCATTAAGTTGTGGAGTGCCTTACTAGGTAGCTGAGGCTGGCTTCGAACCCGGATCCTCCAGTCTCAGCCTCCTGAATGCTGGGATTACAAGCGTGCGCCACCACGCCTGGCTCATTGTATTGGTTTTAAAACGGTATTTCATTATAGTCTTAATTTATATATTTTTTGGTGATTAAATTATGGTTGAACATTTTTCATATACTTGCTCTTTGCGTATCTTCATTTATAAAGTATCTCTTTAAGTATTTGTCTATTTAAAAAATTGAGGGCTAGGGATGTAGTTCAGTGGTAGAGAATGTGCCTAGCATGCAAGAAGCCTTGGGTTAGATCTCCAGTATGGCAAACAACAGAATCTGAGATGCTTCTATTTTTATTATTGGTTTGTGAGAGTTTTTTTATATGTCCCACATATATATTACTTTGTCATATGCAGATGGTCCCCAACTTACTACAGTTTGTTTTATCATTTTTTTACTGTAATGATATGAAATTGATATCCAGTCAGTAGAAACTGTGCTTTAAATTTTGAATTTTGTTCTTTTCCTGGGCTAGTGAGATGTGGTATTGTTTCTTGTGATGGTGGTCAATGGCAGCAGGGTATAACTCCCAGTTAGTTGCATGATCATGAGGGTAAACAACCCTGTGTGCTGTGTTTCTAAGCTATTATGTTCCATAAGTTTGGCATATCAAATGCATTTTCAATATATGATATTCTCAATTTATGATGGGTTAATTGGGCTATAACCCCATTGTAAGTCAACATCTGTGTATCACAGATATTTTCTCTCAGTCACTCATTTGTCTTTTCATTTGTAATGATGATTACAAACTTTAAAAATTTCATTCAATCAAACACACACATTTGTAATTTTTCTCTTTTGGTTATTTATTTTTGTATGCTAAGTCATCTTTCAGTATAGCAAGGTGGTGAAGATAATCTACAATTTCTTCTACAAGTTTTATATTTTTAATCTTTATATATAGGTCTGTGATCAATTGCAATTAAAGAGTGTGATGTAAAGTAAAGGCTGTTTCATTTCTTCTCTACACTTGTTCTGCATAATTTTTCAACACTTTCCTTTCCTCACTGAATTTCCATACTATGTTTGTAAAAAAGCAGTTGACCATATGTGGGAAGCACAGTTTTCCCCCACCCCCATCTATATAGTATTCCTGTTATGGTTTGAAAGTAAAATGTCCCTTGGACCTCAAGTTCTGGAGGCAGCCAGGCCTCATCCCCTCACTCTCTCCCTGCTTCCCGTGATCATGCTCAGAGAACCTATAGCCTTGGTCCTGCTTGGCAGCTGGTATGAATGGACTATATATACAGGACTGAAATCTCCAGACCTGTAAGCAAGTAAGCCTTTCTTCCTCTAAGTGTGGTTGTAAGGTATTTTGGGTCACAACAGTGAGAATGCTGCCTGAAACAGTGCCCTTTCCAGAATGTCATAAAAGTGGGATCAAACAGTAGGTAGCCTTTGGAGCTAGGCTTCCCTCATTCAGGAAATGTATTTGCAAGACAGTGGCTGTGCCATCTTGCATTCTCCCTAGTAATGTAAAAGAGTTCTATTTCTTCTGCATCTGTGCCAACATGTAATTTCATCAGGTTTTATTTTAGTCATTCTAATAGATAAGTAGTAGTACATCATTGGGTTATAATTTATGGTTTCCCTAATGCATAATAAAGTTGAGAATTTATTTGTATGCTTATTTGTGCTGTGACACATACCTGGAGTCCCAGATATTTTGGAAGCTGAGGCAGGAGGATCAGAAGTTTGAGGCCAGCCTGGGCAACTTAGCAAGACCCTGTCTCAAAATATAAAATGAAAGGGCTAGGGATGTAATTCCCCATATGGAATGAGGAGAAAGAAAGAAAAATATATTTGGAATTTATTCATGTTTTGTGTGTAAAAGTAGTCAACTCCTTTTAATTCCTGGGTAACAGTCCATTGTATAGCTGCATAGCTATTTGTTTATCCGGATATTTGCTGATAGGCCTTTATATTGTTTTAATATTTTTCACAATTATGATTAAAGATGCATTAAACATTCATGAAGAGATTTTTATGTGATCATAAGTTTTTATTTCTCATATAAATACTTAGGTGCTTGATCTTGGGGTTATGTGGTAAGTGTATATTTAATTTAAGAAATGGTCAAATTGTTTTCTAAAGTAGTTTTATCATCTTGCATTCTCCTCACCAATTTAAGAGAGTTCCAGCTGGGTGTGATGGTGCATGCTTGTAATCCCAGTACTTGGGAGGCTGAGATAGGAGGATTGCAAGTTTGCGGCCAGCCTCAGCAACTTAGATCCTCCTTAACTTGGTGAGACCCTGCTTCAAAATAAAAAATAAAATAGGGCTGTGGGTATAGCTCAGAGGTAGAATACCACTGGGTTCCATCCCCAGTACCAAAAAAGAAAAAAAAAAAAAAGGAGGTGGGGGGGAATCCATTTGCTTTGCTTTGCATCTGTGCATGTAGTTTTATTATTTTTATTTTATTTTAGCCATTCTAATAGGTGTGTATGGCATTTCATAGGGTTTTAATATTTTCCCTAATGAGTAATGAATTAATAATTTATTTATATGCTTATTTGCTATCTGTATCTCTTCTTTGGTGAATTATCTGTTTCAGATCTTTTACCTAGTTTAAAAAAAATTTTTTTTGGTGGTACTTGGGATTGAACCTCAGGGGCATTCTACCTCTGAGTTACACCCCCAGCCTTTTTTTATTTTTGTTTTGAAACAGGGTCTCAGTAGGTTGCTGAGCCTTACTACTTGCGGAGGCTGGCCTCAAACTTGCAATCCTCCTGTTTGAGGCTCCCAAGTACTGGGATTACAGATGTGTGCCACCACACTTAGCTTTTACCCAGTTTTTAATTGGAATGTTTGTTTTCTTATTGTTGAATTTGAGCATTATTTACATGTTTTGAATTTGTCATTTTCCAAATATGTTATTTGCAAATAATTTCTCCTATCCTCTTAGCAGTGCTTTTATAGAGCAAACATTTCAGTTTTGATAAAGTTCAACTTTTCAACTTTCTCTTTATAGGTTGTATGGTATTACATATAAGAACTCTTTGTCTAAGTGTCTGATCATTATATTTTTCCTATCTTTTACTTATAGTCATTTCATAGTTTTAGGTTTTACATGTAGGCATATGATCATTTTCAAGTTAATTATTGTAAATGTGGGAGGTACAGATTGAGGTGGTTCCCTTCCTCTTTCTCCTCCTCCTCCTCCTCCTCCCCTCCTCCTCCTCCCCCCTCTCATCTCCCTCCCCACCCTCCGTCATCATAGTTGTATTCTTATTCTTCCTCTTGTTATATTTTCTTATTCTAGAATTGCTTTTATCTGAAAAAGATAGTTATGTATTAGATTTTTGGATATATAAGGTTTAAAACTGTATAAATGCTATTAGATAAATGAATCTTGTAGAGCTAGCAGCCTGGTTTAGTATGTTTTTAGCTTTAAAGTATGCTAACCACATGGTAGGGTAATCCTTAAATTTAAACACATTTGAGCCATCATGTAAATAAGAAGTGTCTATGCCTATTAAAACATCTGGGATGAGTGCCACATTACATTCCATTTATTAAATTTCTTTTGTAATCTTAGTGTTTATGTTCTTGTTTCTTTTCTATCTGAAAAGATTAAATTACTGGAACAAGAACTTCCTTTCTAGAAGTAAAGGGTTTTCACTATCAGGTAAAGGTAACAAACCTTCATGTAATGTTTATTATAAACACTGTAGCTTTATTTAACATTTTTGCAAAATCAAATGAATTTAGAATGGAAATAAAAAATGAAAGAAATTCAGGCTTATCATTTTATAGTGTATGTTATTCCTCTTCTATCTTGGTATTGAGAGTACATTTAGCAATAAGTATGGGTTAGTCAGAAAAGAATTATTAGGTGTTGAAATCTTTTTCTTTATAATTGAATTCTAAAAAATATTCAGAAATAAAGTGGATCTTGTTGTTGCTGTTGGGAGGTTGTAGTTCCTCAAGGCAGCATGCTTGCTTGAAATGATTCAGCGTTAGATATAGTTGTATGCATACCAAGTTTTGATGGACTGTAAGTGGGTGTGGGTTGGTACCTCTAATGAAATTTTGGAAAAGTCTTCTATTTTCCACATAATTACTTTAGAGTAATTTTGGTTAATATAATGCTATTAGTTGAACTTATATAATGTTTGATAGATTTTCAGTGTTTTTGCCTTCATTTGCATGCCTCCTCTTACTTTAACCCCATCACAGTCATATGAGATAGGTCATTTCTATTTCACATATAAAAAACTAAGGTCAACTAATAGCACTCATGCAACAAGGAAGTTCTAGGGGTTAGAATTAGAATGGAGCTAACCAGTGTAAAATGTTGAGCATATAGCTCAGCATTTAGAAATTACACACTGAATGCTAGGAATAATTTTATTTTAGTTTTTGGATTGAATCCAGAGACTTTTCTACCTCCAAGCTATATCCCCAGCCTTTTTAATTTTTATTTTGAAACAGGGTCTTACTAAGTTGTTGAAGGTCTTGCTAAGTTCTGAGGCTGGCCTTGAACCTATGATCCTCCTGCCTCCACCTTACAAGTACTGCGATTACAGTCATGCACCACTGTGCCCAGCTGGACTATTTTAATACATTATAATTGTCTTTCATTTCTAGTTCTTTTTTGTATTATATTATAGGATTGTTTCTTTCCTTCTTTTTTCTTTTTTTAGCAGTACTGGGGATTGAACTCAGGGGCATTCTACCTTTGAGCTACACCCCTAATCCTATTTTTATTCTTTATTTTGAAACAGGATCTCACTAAGCTGTGGAGGGCTTCACTAAGTAGCTGAGGCTGGCCACAAACCTGGATCCTCTAGTCTCAGTCTCCCAAGTACTGGGATGCATTGTTTCTCTTAAAAATATATGCTGTTTTTATACTTAAAGGAATATCTGAAATAGGCCTAATGACATTCCAGTTTATCATTTAACTCATATTTCTATGTGATTCCTGGTTGACTAATAATTAAATATGATAATATATGAAAAATGTAAATATTTCCACATTGTTAACATCTCTATGAATGATAGTCCTCCTAATTTTTAATTCTCTTAC
>PVLC010027882.1:0-21581 GCA_004027655.1 Graphiurus murinus
TTTTTTTTTTTTTTGAAACAGGGTCTCACTAAGTTGAAGAAGGCCTCGTGTTACTGAGGCTGGCCACTAACCTGCAATCTTCCTGTTTCAGCTTCCCAAGTAATAGTATTACAAGCGTGCACCACCACGCCTGACTCTTATTTTTATTTTTGAAACAGGGTCTCTTTTAAGTTGCTAAGGGTCTAAGTTGCTGAAGCTGGCCTCAAACCCGCAATCCTCCCATCTCAGCCTCCCAAGTACTGGGATTACAGGCATACACCACCACGCCCAGCTCATGGTTTTGATATTTTGTTTATTCTCATGAAATTTTCATCTAAAACCTCATTGCCAAATTTATAACATAAACCAATGGGAAAATATTCATTTTGCATAATTTGCCTTGTGGTTAACTTTTAAAATTAACTTTTTAAGAGTCTACTTTTTTTTTTTTTGACACTTAATACATCACTCTTTTCCCACCATTCCCATCTATCGTGATTGCAGTAGAGAGGCAAAATAAGTAATATCCAGCAGTCAATTTAAGAAAAAGAATAGAATTTTTGATGAGTGAATTATCAGCTTTCAACACTTTCTTATTAATAGCTTGTTAAAAAAAAAATGAAATGGTGTAGGCTGGGTGTGGTGGTGCACACTTAATAATTCCAGTATTTGGGAGCCGGGCGTGGTAGCGCATGCTTGTAATCCCAGCATTTGGGAGGCTGAGACTGGAGGATCCAGGTTCGCGGCCAGCCTCAGCTACCTAGTGAGGCACTCTGCAACTTAGTGAGACTCGGTTTCAAAATAAAGAATAAAAAATAGGGCTGGGGGTGTAGCTCAGAGGTAGAATGCCCCTGAGTTCCATCCCCAGTACCGCAAAAAATAATAATTATAATAATTCCAGTATTTGGAAGCTGAAACAGGAGGATCACAGGTTCAAGACCAGCCTCAGCAATTTAGTGAGATCCTTAGCAACCTAGAGAGCCCCTGTTTCAAAATCAAAAGGGCTAGGGGTGCAGCTTGGAGGTAGAATGCCTCCAGGTCCAATCCCCAGTATCACCAAAAAAGAAAAAAAAAAAAGTGCTTTAAATCCAGGTCATGGACACACATGGGAGGGCCAGCAGGCTCTTTTACTCCCCTGCACCCCCTCCTGTCCCGTGTCCTACACCAGCTATCTTCTTCATTCTCTGCACAGAGAATCAACTCACCTTCCAGAACAGCTCAAATACCTCTACTGTGGCCTTTATTACTATGAATATAGTTTATGTTTGTATATCTCCTCTACTAGACAATGAACTCCCTGGGGTCAGGGATTGTGTTTTGACTATCCAATCAGCCTTGTTGTCTCCAGTACCTAGCACATGGGAGTCACCCAACACTGGAATAATGAATGAACAAATAAGATTCACTACTCATAGATAATAACCACATTGTGCTTTCTTTCAGCAGACTATCTAAGAAAAAAAGAAAGTTAAGTCATCAGAGGACTACGGAAGACAATTTTATTATTTTAGAAGAGAACTATAGATCCTAAAGAAGTAATATGTTTCTTTGTTAAAAACCACAAGGCAGAAGATACCAAAAAAAGAAGATTGAGTTAAGGGAGCAGTTGTCCTTATTTCAAGAGGTCCTCTTTTATTTGGATACTTAATCAACCTGTTTTTCTTTTTTTAAGCCTTGGTCATCAGCATGGAGTGTGAGAGCACTGATCATTTCACCACATTTTTGGGAGTCTCACTTCTATGAGGCTTTTGTACGCCTGGTCATATCTTGCTAGATATGTCAAGAGCCCAAGGCCCTAACCACTCTCTATCCAGGTTGCTTCTCAGGATAATGTTGCAGCAAGCAACCTTACAAAATGAACTAAGTGCTCACTTCAGCAGCACATATATTAAAATTGGAATGATACAGAGAAGATTAGCATGGCCTCTGCGCAAGGATGACATGCAAATTTGTGAAGTGTCCCATATTTAAGAAAAAAATGTAATTATCTCCCTTCAAGGCCAAGAGAAAACTTGCTTACTGCTTGATATAAAAGAAGTAGACTCCCTGAGCTTGGTGTCCCTTTCCTATAATGCCACTCACTCTGGTCCACATCACCCATGTGGGACCTAGGAGGGAGGAAACCTAATACAAAGGCCATCCAGCAGTGGCCACTAGTCAAAGTATTAGCTGGATATTCCACATTCCATCGGCAGACATTTGCCTTTGTACCTTGTTCAACATTGTACAGGCCTTTTCAAAACTCATAGAGATTTCTGACTCCACCTCCCTCACTGCATCTTGGTCCACACAGCTCAGTAAGGCACAATGGCCACAGGGTCATCCCCTCTTGGTCACCTCCGGGATGGTGATCAGGATGATAAGGTAGGGAGCCATAGAGCCGCACTTGAAAATTTGAGGTTCCACACTGACCATTCCTAGACATGATGCATCTTTCTTTTCCCAACAGTAACCCCAGGCCAGTCTAGTTAGTATGCCCTGCCGGTGTTTCTAGGGAGGGAATGGCTCGGGCCACTGGCCAAGAGAGGGCATAGGGAATTCAAACTTAACTCTTTTGGCCAGATTGGGTTGACATGGTTCTCTATCACCAGGATAATGCACACTTAATTAAGTAAGTACACTGCTCTTCACATCCCTCCACAGTGTACAACATGGGCCAAGGGGGCATATAATGGGTCTCTAAATTTTGCGAAGCTACCCCTGACACTCACGTCTGACCCTTCCGAACAAAGTGGGAGCATATTTAAGCAAACTAAATCCGGTACTTTCCACAGTAGTTCTCTGACACCAACTAGGTGTCCTCAATTCAACTTTGACACTACCCAGAGTTGGCACAGACCTCACAGGTTAAGGGCTCAGTTTCCAGCCAGGCATGGTAGCGCCCTCTTGTAATCTCAGTACTTGGGAGGCTAAGTCAGGAGGATCTGGGTTCACAGCCAGCCTCTACTACTTAGAGTGAAGCCCTCCGGAATTCAGTGAGACCCTGTTTCAAAATAAAGAAGAAAAAATAGGACTGGAGGTGGTGTCGCTCAGAGGTAGAATGCCCCTGAGTTCAATCCCCGATACCACAAAAAAAAAAGAAAAAAAGTTCAGTTTCCATAAGACTGAGCTCACTTCAGATGCCAGACACAAGTCCCAGGTCCCCAGGCTACCCATACTTTTGACTACAAATTAAAGAGTATCCATGACAGGTGCTACAAAAACTACCAGAACTCAGGAAAGTCCTGTACTTGTAACTACAGCCTTATTATAAAGATATAACTCAGAAACTGCCAAATTAAAGAGATACATAAGGGAGGAGGGGTTTGGGGAGTGGGGTTGGGGGTAGAAACACAGAGTTTCCAAAGTCTCCAGACACAGGATCTTTCAAGCACATAAATGTATTCACCAATCCTGAGCTCTCCAAGCTTATCATTCCAGGGGGTTTTGTTTCTGTAGTACTGGGACATTCTACCTCCAGGCTACACTCCCAGCCCTATATTATTTTTTATTTTGAAACAGAGCCTCACTAAATTGTGGAGGGCCTTGCTAAGTTGTTGAAGCTGGCCACAAACCTGTGATCCTCCTGTCTCGCCTCCCAAGTACTAGGATTACAGATGTGCACCACCACACCCGGCTATTCCAGGGTTTCATTCTGTAGGCATAAGTAAGTCATTGACTACATGATTAAACTCAATTCCCACCTCTTTTTCCTTCCCCAGAGGTCAGGCAGTGAGACTGAAAGTTCCAACACTAATCATAAGGTTAGACCCTGTAGTGAACAGTACCTATCATAAAACTATCTAGCACACAACCACCCTCCAAAAATGAGTCATTTCGCTAGTTTAACAAAAGATGCTCCTATCTCTCAGGAAATTCCAAAAGTTTTAGGAGCTCTGTGCTAGGAACCAGGGACAAAGACCAAATATATACCACACATGGTTTCAGGGCATAGAGGTAGGTACATATTGCAATTTTAGTCATATTAATTAATAAGCATTCAGTTCATCTCAATCATCCCGTCTTGTCCTGAGTCCTGGCTTACCATTGGATCGTCCACATAGATGGAATCTGTAGATCTAGGTTGGGGGAGTTAGTCCTCATGTCAATGATTTTTTTTTTAACAGCACATTGTCATCTGGACCTCATAACTTAAGTAGACTGTATACCCACTCTACATGCTGACCCTGGACCACGGTGAGTATAAAGCACTGAAAGCCACCAAGAAGTCTCATGGGAACTCACCCCCTGGCCAGCTGCCTTTCCTAAATACCTGCCCACTGTGCTGCTAGGTGCCTGCTGGCAGCCTTTTCTATAAACCTGTCCAAGGCAAATACCTGTCTGGAATAAGGACATTCCAATTACTTTTTTTTTTTTCCCCAGAACTGGGGATTGAACCCCTGGGCATTCTACTTCTAAGCTACACCCTCAACCCTATTTTTTATTCTTTATTTTGAAATAGAGTCTCACTAAGTTACAGAGGGTCTCACTAAGTAACTGAGTGAGAACCTGCAACAGGTTTGCTGGCAACAAACCTGTGCACCACGCCCAGCTTCCAGTTACTTTCTATAATTTTTTTAATTAATTTATTTTTTCAGCACGGATTTTTTATACATTTCTTGAGTACAACAGGGTTACATAGACATTTATGACATATCAATCATTGTCAGATCACAAATAGCACCATTTCTTGATTTTACACGTATAGCCCCCATTCTTAACATAGCCTGGTAAAGCAAACTTTCTAGAGTCATAAAACCATACTTTCTATAATTATAATAAAGTCCCCCCCAAAAAAAAAATTCCACTGGATTCAGCTATTCAGAGAGACCCCAGAAGCGACGCTTTGGAGGTAGCTATACATTCCTTATGAAGGTACCCAGGGAGCAGGTGACATTCTGAAACAGAGGTCTCCTGACTAGGGAAATTCATGTACTAGTGGTTCACAAAGACTTTAGAGGGGGCACAGAGATACAAAGAAAAGGATTCGTTTTTTCCAGATTCTCGACTTTCACATGTACTTTCCTAAAACTAATTGTGCTGTGATTGAGAATTCATGCCTCCCATTCCCACCCCCCTCTCCCAGTAGACAAAGGAACGGCATATTCTTATCCAGCCCCAATCTTACCGTGGTGCGTGGCTCACAGTGTAAGAACTGCATGATGCCAAAGGAAAGGAAAATTCCAAAACATTTTAAATGTAATAACCTCTTCACGAGTCAGGTGTGGTGGCGCACACTTGTAATCCCAGTACTAGGGAGGCTGAGACTGGAGGATCCAGGTTCACGGCCAGCCTCAGCTACTTAGTGAGGCTCGCCGCAACTTAGTGAGACCCTGTTTCAAAATAAAGAATAAAAAATAGGGCTAGGGGCATAGCTCTGTGGTAGAGTGCCCCTGGGTTCAATCTCCAGTACCGCAAAAAAAGAAATAACCTCTTCATCCTCTATTGTTAAAAAATGCATCATAGGTGAGAGCCTGTCCCATTGAGTAAAACAAAAAACATTGGTGAGGAATAATGAAAACCTTCATATCATAATTCACCTAGGAAAGGCGGCTCCATCTATATCTCTTAAAATTCAGCTAGGTGTGGTGGCGCACGCTTGTAATCCCAGCATTTGGGAGGCTGAGACTGGAGGATCCGGGGTCACAGCCAGCCTCAGCTGCTTAGTGAAGCCCTCCGCAACTTGGTGAGACCCTGTTTCAAAATAAAGAATAAAAAATAGGGCTGGGGCTGTAGCTCGGAGGTAGAATGCCCCCAGGTTCCATCCCCAGTACCGCAAAAATAAAATAAAATAAAATTCAGAATTAAAGTGACTGTCACAAGGTGCCTGTAATCCCAGCATTTGGGAGACTGAGGCAGAAGTATCACAGGTTCTAGGCCAACCTCAGCAACTTAGAGAGACCCTGTTTCAAAGTAAGAAATAAAAAGGGCTGGGAATGTAGCTCAGAAGTAGAATGCTCCTGGGTTCAATCCTCAGTGCTAAACAAACAAATGGTTGTCACAAGGCATGTATTAATATGCTTACTTGAATTAAAAAATGAGAAATTGATTCTGATAAGAAGGAAACTTACCTGGCTGATTAGTTGAACAATGAAGACTGGCTTTGCCAATAAGAAAATAATAGATGTTTTTCATAAATGAGTTAAGTCTGCAGCTTTGAGATGTTAGTGCAAATATATTTGAAGCAGGTGATAAGATGGTCAAATTTGGTCCAAAAAAATTAGCAAAAAATGTATTGAAATTAAAATTTTTACTTTCTGGAATCTTCCTAAGTATGTAAGTTTAAACAGGGTGTCTCTAAGTGAAAAAATAGCAGATATAATTAATAATCATTTGATAAGTCTTCAAAAAGCTTTATTGGCGTAATTCCAGAAACCGAGAACCTGAGTGACACTTACTGCTGGGTAACAAATCCTTTACAGATTGGATGGTTTCCAAGTCTTTGCTTTCAACCAAATTGGAGCAAGACCTAATTAAGTTGTCAGCTAATAGATCATTGAAAATAATTTTCGATGATAGATCATTATATGGTTTTTAATCATATAACTCAGAGGTATTCAAAGAAGTGGCTGGCATTTCTATAATGGAATTTCTTTCCCACCTAATTTATGCAAACGAGGTTTCTCAAAGCATGTCTATTAAAATGAAAAGTAGGAAGAGGATTAATATTGAGCTCAGCCCCATTCTAGCAATAAGTAATATTCATCCACAGATATAATAACTATTTGGAAAATTCAGCCTTACTCATTTTCATGAAGATATGGATATCCTTCTAATAAGCTCTTGCTTTCTTTGTTTAATAATTATTAATACTTAAAATAATATATGTTTTTACAAATTGTGGACTAAGACTATTGTAGTGATAAATAAATCCAGAAGAAATTTAACTTTTATAGCCTTGTGGTAACAGGAAATAATTCCTTAAAATTCATGTCAGTTTATATACATATTTTTGTTGCAGATAAGAATAACCAAGCTGAGTGTGGTGGCGCACGCTTGTAATACCCGTTCTTGGGAAGCTGAGATAGGAGGATCACAGGTTCGCGGCCAGCGTTAGCTACATAGTGAGGCCCTCTGAAACTCAGTGAGACTCTGTTTCAAAATAAAGAAAAAAATTAGGGCTGGGGATGTAGCTCAGAAGTAGAATGCCCTTGGGTTCCATCCCTAGTAGTGCAAAAAAAAAAAAAAAAAGAATGACCAATAAAAACCTTGTGTGGTGGCATGGCCCGTAGTCCCAGCTACTCCAGAATTTGAAGCAAGAGGGTTGCTTGAGCCGACAAGTTCAAGGCCAGCCTGGGCAACTTAATGAGACCCTGGCTCAAAAAATAAGCAAAATACAAGCAAACCAATAAAACACAAATTGTAACAGAATATAATTCTATAAGAAAAGTAGAATAAAAATATGAGTACAAGAAAAATAAAATTATAAAACTTCCACCTGGTGAAGAAGAAGTACTTGAGTCTTTTATTTATTTAGTTTTCTTTCTTTTCTTTTTTTTTTTTTTTGTGTGTGTGTGTATGTGTGGTGTGTGTGTGTGTGTGTGTATGTGTATGGTACCGGGGATGAAACCCAGGGACATTCTACCTCTGAACTACACCTCCAGCCCCATTTTATTCCTTTTTTATTTTGAAATAGGGTCTCACTAAGTTGCTGAGGGTGGCCGCAAACCTGGAATCCTCCTGTCTCAACCTCCCAAGTACTAGGATTACAGGCGTGCATGTTTGAGTCTTTTTTAGTGGATGATTATGTGTATCAAATTGCTCTGAGAAGCCAGGCGTGGGATGCATGCTTGTAATCCCAGTATTTGGGAGGCTGAGACAGGAGGACTGCTCCTTTGTGGCCAGCCTCAGCTACTTAGTGAGGCCTTCTGCAACTTAGTAAGACCCTGTTTCATAATAAAAAATAAAATGGGTCTGGGGGTGTAGCTCAGAGATAGAATGCCCCTGGGTTCAATCCCCAGTACCGCAAAAAAAAAAAAAAAAAAATTGCTCTGAGACCTAGATTTTACTTGATGCATTTCAAAGCCTGATGTAAGAGTTTAAAATGTCAGTATTGATGCCCAGAGATCATATCATTTGCAATGATCTAAATGTATTTATGTATTGTACTGGGTATTACAATTGTAATGGCCCTGAGGATTCTTTTCCTCAATTCAAATAGATAAATTGAATCAGGAAATTAAAACTAATAGCTCAGTTGCAGCCTCCATAAATCTTTATTGCAAAGTCAGTAGAAAATAGGGAAGAAGAGAAGAGCAGCATGCCTGGCAGACACGCTGGAGAGCCTGAATCTGGCAGTCTCCCTCCCCCCTCTGACCCCGGCCCTTAAATACAATTTTCTTATTGGTATCTTCTTATCAGCATTACCAAGATAACGGGCTAGTAACTTATTTCTTAGGCAAGTGGTGCCTCCTTGCCTCTGGGCAGTGCACTAAGTACAGGGGTTAATAGTCTATCTTGTTTTTACCTTTGTTGTATCAAGCTGTATTGGTTGCCCATCAACTATGGGTGCTTTGAAGCAACACATGGAGTTTACATTTCCCCATACCAAGGCCGAGTCCCAAAGAATAGGAGGGAAGCAGAGGCACTGATTGTCTTTCTAAGGGTAAAGGCTTTAATTGCCTCCTCATTCTTACTCTGGGGTAACATTTAGACAAAGGGCAGAGGGGAGTGAGAGTTCTGGAGTGTAACAGGCCAAGCTGGCTTCTCCCTGCCTGGGGGCCTGCATAGCACCCAGGCTCTGAGTGCTTTTTATATTTTTATTGGAAGTTAATACCAGGGCAATTTTTCAATACCGACACACTGGGGAGTTGAACCCAGGGACATTCTACCTGTGAGCTACACCCACAGGCCTACTTTATTCTTTGAGACAGGGTCTCACTAAATTGCGAAAGACCTCACAAGTTGCTGAGGCTGTCTGCGAACCTGTGATCCTGTGATGTCTCAGCCTCCCAAGTACTGGGATTATAAGCATGTGCCACCACACCTGGCTGCAATGATCTAAATTAGTGATGAAAAATTTTAGATATGTGAAAAGGGATGAATCATTTTCTAAAATGCTTTTTGTCTACTTGAGAATTAAAAGTATGAAGACCTGGATTAAGAAGAAATGCCTTAAGACCTGAGCCACGGAGGATGGGAACCCAGGAGGAGGCAGAGGCAGGTAGCCAACTAGGCAGCCGCCTGGAAACAGAGATGAACCAAAGGGCCATCAGGCTTACCCCAACCTTTCCCCTTTCTCAGAGCCTTCCTGCGTCCTGGATCCTGGGGCTTGCCCCACTAGCCTCAGGGAGGAACGCTGCAGGGAGAGGGGTTGGGCAGGAGCCCAGAGAAAGTCCTGCAGGCCCGGAAGCTGGCGTGGTGCCCATGGTGAATTTCTCCAGCTTCCCCAGGGAAGATGTCATGAGTCACCGCTGAGTTGCTGGGCCGCCCAAGCTTGGTCTGGGCACTAGAGAAGCTGCTGCCTCAAGGTGACTCAGCAGAACTTCACAGAACCTTTGGAGGGGCTCAGAGCCCCTGATGGCATCTGGGAGAGGTCATCCCCCAACCCACCTATCAGAGGAGCAGCAGCAAGTGTGCCCTCAGATCAGGAATCTCTGAACACATCCTTCCCCCAACCCCAGCCTAACACAGATGGGGTGCGTTCCTCTAACACATGGGCTGTGGGAAGACACTTTAGGGGGCCGAGATGCAGAGAAGAGACCCTGCAACCAGTCACTGGGAAATGACCACACCCAACCCTAACAGTTGAATCTTGACAGAACGGGGATGGGATCCTTTGTTTTAAGAAAAGTAACCTAGCCGGGCACGGTGGCTCACACCTATAATCCCAGTACTTGGGAGGCTGAGACAGGAGGATCGCAGGTTTGATGACAGCCTCAGCAACTTTGTGAGGCTCTCATCAACTTAGCGAGACCTTGTTTCCAAATAAAAAAATAAAACAGGGCTGAGAGTGTAGAATGCCCCTGGGTTCCATCCCTGTACCACACACACAAATAAATAAATAAATAAATAAATAAATAAATAAATAAATAAATAAATAAGAAAATGGGGGTGGGGGTGTTGCCTGGAGGTCAGCGCCCTGTGCAGGGAGCACGTTGGTTATGGTGGTTTTGGGGTGAAGCGCAAGTTGTTTCCCTCCGGACCAAACTTATGTAACATTTACTAAAATGAGCAAAGAGAGCACACCCACATCCCTCCTAGCCAGAATGTACAAAGTCCCTCCCTGAGCGTGGGCCTGTCACAGCAGACTACACCTGAGGCAGGTGAGGTCCAGGCACCCCGGCTCTGGGAGGGAAACACCCGGCAAGCTGGCTCCAGGTATGGCTCCCTTCCTCCTTGGCTTGTGGTCCCCTGCCCTCTGACAGCCACCAGTTTGTGGGAAGACAGGCTAAATCCCAGGGAAGGAGATGGTTTGCAGAGCCGCTCTGCACCAAGCCCTGGGCTGCACACTACGTCATATTTCAGCTTCATACCAGCTGAGGACTTGAATCACCATTCCTTTCACTCCAAAGCTCACTGGGAATTTATTTAGACAGAGAAGCCCATAGGCAGCAAGGCCGGAAAGGAGCTGCAGCCAGATAATTGGCTGGGGACTCCTGGGGGAGGCGGTGGTGTCGGGTGACCCCCAAGTGACTTTCCTCTGTGGCTCTACTCCTGGATCCTCAGATAAAATGTTAGCTGTGCACTTTGACAAGCCAGGGGGACCAGAAAACCTCTACCTAAAGGAGGTGGCCAAGCCGAGCCCAGGAGAGGGTGAAGTTCTCCTGAAGGTGGCTGCCAGCGCTCTGAACCGGGCAGACTTACTCCAGGTACGGGTCACAGGGGGATTGGGGTCCAGGCAGGCGGGCTTGCCCCTGGGCAGAGCTGCGAGGATCAGGAACTGGCCTCCAGCAGGCGGAGCGGGGCCAGCCATGGCTAGATGGGTTCTCCGGCTAGATTAGACTCAGGAGAAGGCTTGCAGCGTCCACGGCAATGCCTCTCTGAGCCGGCCCTGGACACCCCCACACATCCCGGCTGTTGGTGCTTGCTGGGAGTGTCTGCACAGACGTCAGCAAAGAAAGAAACTGGTTGATTTAGCGCCCAGGGTGTGTCCCTGCCCTGTGCTACGTAGATTCTTTCCTTTAACCCTCTCAATCCTACACAGAGACTGGTATTTTTGTCTCCATTTTGAGTAGGTGAGAATAGCGGCTTAAGACAGAAACCTGAGATTCACCCCCTTTCTCTCTCTGCTCCGACATCCAGTTTGTCAGCTGGAGCCTTCGATTCTACCTCCACCAGCGATCTCACTTCAGGCTCCTGATGCCATCCGTGGTGGTCCAGCCAAAGTCATCTTACCCCGGTGCTTGCAGCGCCCTCTGCAGGCCATTCTCCGCATGGCAGCTGAGGGATGGACTGGAAGATCCCTAAGCTCTTGGGATAAAATGGAAACTGCCTGCCCCTGCAGGCGCTGTGGGTTTGATTGGTGAAACCCTCTCCACCTACCTGGGGCCAGGCACCTCCCCTGCCGCTCCTTCCGGCCGGCTTCACCCTCCTACCCGTCTCCAGCCTGCGCGATTGCCTTTCTCTTCCCAGCCATTCTTTGGACGGCTAGCTCCTTCTTTCCTAGTGGCCCGGTGTTATTATTCACGGACCTTGTTCTGCTCTGTATGTTTACATATTTATCTGATGACTTCTTCAAAGTCTGACTTCCCCACTAGACTGTGAGTTCCACCAACCGAGAAGCCATCTACCTCTCCGGGTACTGGGCGTGGCACCTCGGAAGCACGTGGTATTTGTTGCATGACAGAATAAATAGCAGAGACAGAATTTGGACCCAGATCCCTACGGCTTCAAAGTCCAGACAGCTTGGGAAGTAGGAAATTGATTTGTGCACGGGAACAAGCACCCTCGAGCCAGGGAGACCGCAGAGGGACACAGGTTCCTTCATTTGGATCCTGTTCAGTTTCAGGTCCTGGGTTGTGTCCAATAGCGGTGAGCTCAGGGCTTTGCATGCTGTGGCCTGAATTCCTGTGCCACAGAAAGCTGGGCCAGCAGCCTTCCTGTCTGCCCTTTGCACAGGTAGGAGAGACCAGAGAGCTGGTTTGCTTGGCATTCCCTGCTGCAAGGTTTTCTAGAGAGAAAAGACTCCACCCACCAGGTGTGGTGGCACACACCCATAATCCCAGAGACAGGAGGATCTCAGGTTCAAGGACAGCCTCCGTCGAGCCCTTGTTTCAAAATAAAAAAAAAATAAAGCTGGGCATGATGGCACACACTTGTAATCCCAGTACTTGGGAGGCTGAGATGGGAGGATTGCAAGTTCGAGACCATCCTGAGCAACTTAGTGAGGCCATCTGCACTTGGTGAGACTCTGTTTCCAAATAAAAGAATAAAATTGGGTTGGAGGTGTAGCTTGGAGGTAGAAATGTCCCTGGATTCCATCCCCAGTACCAGAAAAATAAATAAACAAAGGTGGTAGCTCAGAGGTAGAATGCCCCTGGGTTCAACCCCAGTACAAAAAAAAAAAAAAAAGATCTTACCATAGCCCACTTTCTTATGCAAGCGAAATACAGAGGAGGAGAAACAGGGCTGAGATAAAGTCCCCCTCAGGGTCTCCTACCTCAGCAAGCTGAATCCCCTCCCAACCTCACCGACTCCAGCAATGACCACTGACTGGGGGACACCTCCTGGGTGGGCTTTCTCTGGAGTGAGTGACTACTTTAAACTACCATCTCTGAAAAGGTCCCTTGGAGTAGCTGTCAGAGAAGTTATTTATTTGGATACCATCTGGCTTCCTAGAAGACGAAAAGTGAACTCCAAGCAAACAGCCCCCTTCTCCCTCCAACAAGGAGGGCTGACCCTTGGCCTCTCTCATCAGGCCCACTTACCTGTACATCCCTCTCTCTGCAGAGACAGGGCCTGTATTCCCCACCCCCAGGAGCCAGCAGCATTTTGGGACTGGAGGCATCAGGACATGTGTCAGAGCTGGGGCCTGGCTGCCAGGGTCACTGGAAGATTGGGGACTCGGCCATGGCTCTGCTGCCCAGTGGGGGCCAGGCTCAGTATGTCGCTGTCCCTGAAGGGCTCCTCATGCGCATTCCGGAGGGACTGACCCTGCACCAAGCTGCAGCCATCCCAGAGGCCTGGCTCACCGCCTTCCAGCTGCTACATCTCGTGGGTAAGGAGGCCCCTGCTCACCCCATACAGCATGGCTCAGATCCCCCGGAAGTCCTCCAGGGCACCCAGCCCCATTCCCTACCCCGCTGTAATGCCATTAGCTCAGGTCCTCCAAACCATATTAGAATGGCTTGATGTGGAGGCTGAGAATCATAGTTAGCAGATAAAAGGTCTGTGCACGTGTGCGTGTGCACATGTGTGTGTGTGTGTGTGTGTGTGTGTGTGTGTGTGTGTTGCTGGGAATTGAGCCCAGGTAGGGGGTTCTACCTTAGAGCTACACCTTTTTTACTTTGAAACAGGGTCTTAATAAGTTGTAGAGGCTGGCCTTGAACCGGAGATCCTCCAGTCTTAGCCTCCCAAGCACTGAATTTACAGGCATGTGCCGCTACACTCAGCCGCCTGTGCACATCTTTACACTGTAGGCCCAGAGGTAGTCCTCACTCCTCAAAATCATGCTGAGCTTCTCCTCTGGGAGTCAGTGCAACAGAAAGGGGGGTGGGAAGTGTACCTCAGTGGTAGAGCACTTGCCCAGCATGTTCAAGGGTGTGGATTCCATGCTAAGCATTGCAAAAAACAAACAAAAACACAGACGGGGCCAGTTACCTTGTTTATTCCTCCCACAGTTCCACTGAGGTCAGCCTAGAGCTGCTGGGAGGGAGCCTAAGAAGATGATACCTGCCTGGAGAGAGCTCAGTGTCACTGGGGAGGTGACCTGTGCCCCCAAATCAAACAACCATAGAGTGATTTGAAAGGGGAGCCCTGCCTCGAACTGCAACCAAAGTTGGAGCTAGGAAAAGCTGGTGTGGGCAAGGGTGGTCACAGGAGGCTTCAGGGAAGAGAAGGCCTTGAAAGGTGGGTAGAGTTGTGAGGGACAGAAGGCACAGCAAGGTCACCTAAGACAGAGTGTCTCCTGGGGCCAGCTGCATCACTCAGAGTGAGAGATGACTGGTGTCACTTGTGAAGGATGAGGCTGGAGAGCCGGGCGTGGTGGCGCACGCTTGTCATCCCAGTACTTGAGAGGCTGAGACCAGGAGGATCCGGGTTCGCAGCCAGCCTCAGCTACTTAGTGAGGCCCTCTACAACTTAGTGAGACCCTGTTTCAAAATAAAGAATAAAAAAAATAAGACTAGGGGTGTAGCTAGAAGGTAGAATGTCCCTAGGTTCAATCCCCAGTACTGAAAAAAAAAAAAGAAAGACGAGAGCCGGGCGTGGTGGCGCACGCTTGTAAACCCAGCATTTGGGAGGCTGAGACCAAAGGATCCGGGTCCGAGGCCAGCCTCAGCTACCTAGTGAGGCACTCTGCAACTTAATGAGACTCTGTTTCAAAAATAAAGAATAAAAAATAGGGCTGGGGGTATAGCTCGGAGGTAGAATGCCCCCGAGTTCAATCCCCAGTACCTCAAAAAAAAAAAGAAAAGAAAAGAAAGATGAGGCTGGGCCAGACTGTGGTGACTCCGAATGCCAGGCTGTTTGGACTCAATGCAAAGCCAATGGAGAGCCACTTTCCATTTTGAAGAAGTATCATGATGAAAGCTCCATTTTGGAAAAAAAAAAAAAAGAGGAGCCTAGTGCCTGCATGTGGTGTTTGGACCTGGGAGACCAGCTGGAGACAGTGGTGATGACCCTTCAGGTGGTGACATGGGAATGGTGGATATTCTTACTACATAGATCAGAGAGGTGCACTTTGGTGCATTTTATAAGTAAAACAGTTAGTATAGATGTGGCTGCTGATAACCCCATTTGTAAAGGTCCTTTACCACTTTGACCAGAGGCGATAAAACCAAAAAGAATTGTCAGTATGTTCAGGAACAAGAGATTTGGCATTTGGTCCAAGGGTCAGGCGATCACGGTAGAATATGCTTGTGTGGGAACGTGTAGAAACTGGAAAGTGTGCCGGGCATGGTGGAGCACGCTTGCAATCCCAGTACTTGGGAGGCTGAGACTGGAAGATCACAGATTTGTGGCCAGCTTCAGCTACTCCGTGAGGCCCTCTGAAACTTAGTGAGACCCTGTTTCAAAATAAAGAATAAAAAATAGGGCTGGGGGTGTAGCTTGGAGGTAGAATGCCCCTGAGTTCAATCCCCAGTACCACAAAAAACAAACAAACAAAAACAAAAACCTGGAAAGTGGACGGAACAGTTTCTGTACTTTCTGCCTCAGGACACGTTCAGGCTGGAGACTCTGTGCTAATCCACGCAGGATCCAGTTCTGTGGGCACAGCTGCCATCCAACTCGCCCGGATGGCTGGCGCTATTCCCCTGGTCACAGCTGGTTCCCAGCACAAGCTTCAAATGGCGGAAAAGCTTGGAGCAGCTGCTGGATTCAATTACAGAGAAGAGGATTTTTCTGAAGCAACACTGAAATTCACCAAAGGTAAACAAGTGCTTCTGCAGCTCAGCAGGAATTTAGGAGATGATTAAATAAAAATTCTTACCAGCCCTCAAGGTTGCCAGTGCTCTGGGTCAGTCTTGGCTCTGCCAAATGTACTACCGCTGCCCTGGCTAAATCCTAGGATTCTGCACTTTACCACTGGAGACAAGTAGGCAGTATTTAGGTCTCAGATGGCCTCCATGTGCATTCTTTTAAGTGGGATAATTCATGCACACTTTAGAAACTGGATAATGGCACAGAGTTGGCAAGCCAACCAGTCGCTCCTCATTAATTAACAGGAAGCCTGGGCAGCGACCACTTTGGAGCTGGTCATAGTAGGGCTGAGGCGGGAGCTCCCTACATGGGTTACTGGATGTGTAGAGCTCTGTATTCCAAAGCCACATATGGACATTTGAGGCTTATTCCTTTTCCTTTTTCATGTGAGTAGAGAAGGAGAGATGAAAACAAAGTTAGTAAGCCTATGATTCTGGTAACTCTGACAACTTAGATGTGAGAAACTAGCTCTGCAGCGTAAGGTGGACCTCCTCTCTCTGCGCCCACTCATGCCTAGATGCCGGTGGGACTGTCCTTATTATGGGGTGAGAGGAAACCAGGTCATGGTATTGCCCTATTACCCTCTCGCTGTGCCTGGGGGTCATAAATGATGAACTACATTACACAGGCTATGATTAGGCATTTCATTACCTAAACTCCATTTACAACACTGTTTCTATGACCAATGTTTCTAGTTCCAGGCTATAGATTTACCACTTGTGCTTGTGTTTATTTGACCCATATGTCCACAAATATACCATAGGATCTTATTTTGCATCCAGCTTTCTGTGTCTGACTAGCATCACAAATCTGTTGTCTGTTGAAGGTGCTGGAGTCAACCTTATTCTAGACTGCATAGGTGGATCCTACTGGCAGAAGAATGTCGACTGCCTGGCTCTTGATGGTCGCTGGATTCTCTATGGTCTCATGGGAGGAGCTGATGTCAGTGGGCCCCTGCTCTCAAAGCTACTTTTTAAACGAGGAAGTCTGATCGCTTCTCTGCTAAGATCTAGGGACAAAAAGGTGAGAGGTGAATGAAAGGAAAATGTGATTTAACTATTACTCAGAAACGTCGGCTTCATTTAAATTACACCCGGAAAGGAAGCCCTGTCACATCTTGGAATGGGAGGCCTACAAAGAGACCTGCCGCCTTGTGGATAATTAAACAACCTATTTCAGAGAACTAAGGTCCACAGAATCCTCCACATCTTGGATTGGGCAGAGATAATAATAATAATAATAATAATAAATGTATAAATAATATATAGCTAATAGTATATGTAGTTATACATAAAACATATATATACTTTCTAACAGACTGAACCAAGCATTAACCACATTAGGAAGTTTCCTAATAGTTCCAAGGCCTTGTTTTCAAAGGCAGAAATCTTTTTGGTGTGCTATTAGGTAAGTGAGTAAGAGTTTATAGCCGGGTATGGTAGCACACACCTGTGATCCCAGCACTTGGTGGGCTGAGACAGGAAGATTTCAAGTTTGAGACCAGTCTTAGTAATTTAGCGAGAACCTCAGCAACCTAGTGAGAGCCTGTTTCAAAATAAAAATTAAAAGGCAAGGTGGGGTTGTAGTTCAGAGGTAGAAAAAGGGCTACACCCCAGCCCATTTTATTTTTATTTTGTTTGTTTATTTAGCAGAACTGGGGGCATTCTACCTCTGAGCTACACCCCCAGTCCTAGTTTTTATTCTTTATTTTGAAGCAGGGTCTTCTAAGCTGTGGAAGGCCTCACTAAGTAGCTGAGGCTGGCCGTGAGCCTGCAATCCTCCTGTCTCAACCTCCCATATACTGGGATTACAAGCGTGCACCACCATGCCCGGCTTTATTTTTTATTTTGAAACAGGGTCTCGATACGTTGTTGATTGCCTCACTAAATTGCTGAGGCTGTCCTCAAATCTGCCATCCTCTTGTCTCAGCCTCTCAAGTACTGGGATTACAGGCAGGTGCCACCGTGACCAGCACACCTTTATTTTAAAATAGTCCTTAGTCTGTCAGTGACACTAGTATTGTATTCCAGCCTTAAGGCTTTAGCTGACACAGAACAGAGATTACACATTTGGGGGCATGCACTTAGGAAGGGTTGTGTGTGTGTGCTTTTTCACATGTGTACAGCATCAGAGACAGCATTAAGGTTAAGCAGGATGGAGAGTGGCAGAGTAAAACCTCCATCCACGCTGATGGTCTCTTTTTTCTTATCTTAGTACAAGCAAACGCTGGTGAAAGCTTTCTCGGAGCAAATTCTGCCCCACTTCTCGAAGGAGAGTCCTCAACATCTACAGCCAGTGCTGGACAGAGTCTACCCAGCGACTGAAATTCAAGCAGCCCATGAGTACATGGAAGCTAACAAGAACGTGGGCAAAATCATCCTGGAGCTGCCCCAGTGAGGGAGGAAGGGGCAGCACGAGGCACGGCCACCCGAGGCTTCCCCAGAGAAACTAAGAGAGGGTTCTACTCCCAGGTCCTCCTTGTCAATCAATCCTTGTAAAGCTGGTCTAAGGAAATAAAAAATGGACTCGAAAGGTGGCGCGTTCACTGTGGGCAGCACCAACGCGCGGAACGGGCCGCCGTGGGGGACGATGCTCATCCGTGGCCTGGGGGGGATACTACACAGCTCAGCCGCGAAGCGCGCTCAGAACCCCTTACACTCGGTTTAGCGCACGGCGAGAAGGCCCCGCCCACCCTCGCGTCCCTGGCCGTAGGCCCCGCCCCTCCCGCTACTCATCTGACCCCGCCCTCCCTCTATCTCAGACCCCGCCCCTCCCTCTGCTCGGGGCCGCCCCGGCCGGAAGAACACCTCCCTCGTTATAGCACACGCCCCGCCCTTTCCGGCCCAGAACCCGGAAGCGTCCTCGGCGCTCGCCTTTCCACCCTCCGGTCTGACGTAGATCTCAGGCTAGTTTGGTTCTGGGAGTGTATTCAAGGCGCGGGCACTACGTTAGCACGTCTCGACGAAAGCCCGCGCTCTTCCGGCGGTGCTGTTAACAGCTTCCGGCGAAGCTTGGGTGTTGATATCCTGCTTCAGACTCGGTGTTGCGCTGGAAGGCCAGCGGCTCCGGACGTGTCCGGAGGAATTCTAGAGGAATTTCTTCTGCTTGCTGCGGTAACTTCATCAGCCAGCCAAGATGGCGATGCAAGCGGCCAAGAGGGCGAACGTGAGTACTGGGCCTTCTGCGGAGGCAGGACTTCGCCACTTGACTCTCAGCGGCGTGGATCAGAGTGTTCTTCTCCTCCTCTGTCCCCAGGATGGGGAAGCCCAGAATTTCCTGTCCCATCAGAGGGGATTGTATCCAGGCCCCATCCTCAGGGGTGTGCACCTTGAGCCGCATCTCCGCCCCACCCCTTTTGAGGGTTCCTTCTGTTCTAGTGTCAGTGACAGTTGTTAGCTCTGCAGCCTCTGGTGTTGATCTGCACCTAGGATCTGGCGTTAGGATCTTCTCCTTGGCCTAAAAGTCAATAGCACAGACGAGCCCTAAGTAAGTTTACGGGTCACTGGCAGCTAGAGCCTGGAAGTCTCACATCATGGAGCTTTGGGAATCCTATTTTAATATATAAACCCAACATTTTTGAGCATCTGCTGTGTACCTGGCTTTCAGGATTGGAAGCAATTCATCAGTTATATTTATTTTATTTTTGGTACTGGGGATTGAACTCAGGGGCATTCTACCTCCGAGCTACACCCCCAGCCCTATTTTTTTTATTCTTTATTTTGAAACGGGGTCTCACTAAGTTTCGGAGTGCCTCACTAGGTAGCTGAGGCTGGCCGCGAACCCGGATCCTCCAGTCTCAGTCTCCCAAATGCTGGGATTACAAGCGTGCGCCACCACGCCCTACTTCAGTTATATTTATTGATTACCTACTCTGTGCTGGGCACTAGTCTTAGGTACTGGGGGTACAGTAGTGAATAAAACAAAAAAAATTTCTTCTGCTTACATTCTAGTGTGAGAGTGGAGTGTTATGGAAACCTTTTAGAAGTAAAATCTCAAGAGAGTAGACAACTGGAGTTGGGCGTGATGGTGCATGCTTGTAATCCTATAACTTGGGAGGCTGAGGCAGGAATATCGCAGGTTCGAAGACATTCTCAGAAAGTAGTGAGACTCATCAGCCTAGTGAGACCCTGTTCCCAAATAAAAAAAATAAAATAAAATAGGGCTGGGTGTATAACATGGAGGTAGAATGCCCCTAGGTTCAATCCCCAATGCCACCCCCCCCCCTCAAGAGAAAGAGAGAAAGAGTAGACAACTGTAAGATCCTTAGAAGTATACTAAGATGATAGTTGGATGTGATGGTTCAGGCCTGTAATTCCAGTACTTGAGAGGCCAGGACAGAAGGATTACAGGTTGGAGGACAGCCTCAGCAACATAGTGAGACCTTGTTTCAAAATAAAAAATAAAATCGGGCTGGGGTGTAACTCAGAGGTAGAACACTCCTGGCTTCAATTTCCAAAACCAAAAAGAAAAAAAAGTTTACTAAGACTGCGATAGGATGAGAAGATGGTGTAAGCTGAGAAAATGAAGACAGTAAAGAGGTCTTTCCATGAGTCTTCGTATAAATAAAGAGGGGAGAAATTGGGTTGTTGGCTTTAAAAACAAAAAAGTTTGATAAAAAAATGTATTTTTTGTATGCCAGTGAGAATATTCTAGTAGAGTGGGAGAAACATGATATGGAAGAAAGACAGGTTAAGTTCAGGAGTAAAGGTTTTAAGTATATGAAGGGTTGGCTAGTAATAGAAGGCAAGTGGGCTTTATTCATAGATGAATGTCATTTGGTAGGTTCAGTGGTAGGACTATGAAGTACTTACCATTGGTTCCTCACCTACTTTCTCCAAGAAGCGAGAGCCAGGGTCACCTCCTGGATGGGTAGGGAAGAGTGTACAGCCTAATTCAGATGTTAAACAAAATGATGGTGGTAAGGTTTGAGGAAAGACGAAAAAGTGTGATACAGTATTTTGCAGAGCAAAAATGCAGATTTACCAGAGAAGTACATATGATTGTCCAGTGGTGTTGATCGTGTATTTAAACTTAACCCATAATCTTGAAATCTAAAACTTTATTGTAATTATTCATTTCCCATTCGTCACCACTACTAGTTTGAGGGCAAGGAGTAAGTATCTTATTCTTCTATTAATATAATACTTAGCTTAGTGAGGCCCTCTGCAACTTAGTGAGACCCTGTTTCAAAATAAAGAATAAAAAATAGAGCTGGGGGTGTAGCTCGGAGTTAGAATGCTCCTGGGTTCCATCCCCAGTACCGCAATATAATAATAATAAAAAATGCCAAAAATGGTTGTCAGTTTAATAAGTAGTTATTGAGCAAATTTGTGTCTAGTATGTAATTGATGTGTTAACAAGGAGCACAAAAGTGAGATCTGGATGTGAGATACATATTTGAGAGTCATCACTGTAGACCAAAGGGAGTATAAAGAGTCAAGGGAAGCCAGGTGTGGTGACATACACCTGTAATTCCGGTATTTAGGAGGCTGAGACAGGAGAATCGTAGGATCAAGACCAGCCTGAGCAGTGTAGAGAGACTTTCAGTAACATAGTGAGACCTTGTTTCAAAACAAAAAATAAAAAGGACTGGGGGTGTAGTTTTGAGGTAGAATGTCTCACACACACACTCACTCACACTCTCACACACACACACACACACACACACACACACACACACACACACACACACAACAGATCAAGAAGAGAAGTCATAATAATGCCCTGTGGAACAGCATATTTTAATGTCATCAAAAACTGAGAAGAAATAACCAGAGCAGAGGTAAAAAGAAATAATGTCAAGAAGGAACTAGTTAGCTGGGCATGGTGATTCACACCTGTAATTCCAGTATTTGGGAGGCTGAGACAGGAGGATCACAAGTTTGAGACTAGCCTCAGCAACTTAGCAAGACTTTCAGCAACCTAGCAAGACCCTGTTTCAAATTTTTTAAAAGGCCTGGGGGTGCACCTTGGATGTAGAATACCTCTGGGTTCCATACCCAGTGTCAAAAACCTCAATAAATTAGAGAATCAAGCCGGGT
>PVLC010027883.1:0-21484 GCA_004027655.1 Graphiurus murinus
CCCTGCCCCCTCCAATGAGCTGACAATGTAACTAGGTACAAAGCTAAAGAACTATTTATAACATTATAAATGCTATAAGCAGAGGTATTTACAAAATGTTGTAGAACAGATAAGGGGATAAACTCAATAAAGGTTCTCAGAGAAAGAGATTAAACCATTTCCAAAGTAGGGTTCAGATTCCTACATTTGGACATGCCTTTCAAGGTCCGTGTAATTTTTTCCAGTCTACTTTCTCACTGGACGCCAAACCTTTCTGTACCCCTCGTCTGGTCTCTGAAGTTGAGGGGATCTGTTTGAGCCTCGATGTTACTGCCTCAGCTTCTGGCCACCTAGTTTCTGCTGGATCTCAGGGAAGGAAGGAGTTTAACTGAGCTCCCAGTTCACTGACTGGTTCAGATAAGCTGCCAGCCTCTTGTAGGTTTCCCACTTGCCACTAGTTACTGGCTTCAACAAATCCCGTTTTCTTGATTGCTTCTGTGACTATTAATTTGATGGCAAAAACCAAAACAAAACAAAAAACCATGTGTAACTTCTTTTGAGCTGAAACATCCATCTTAGTTTTATGAATCTCTTTGGTCCTCAGCCTGACTTGAATTCCTGGGAAAGTCAGCCATTTCCATCTTGAGTCTATCTACCTTCCAGAGGGTTCTTACCTCTGAAGTTCTAGGAACAATGGATGCCCACCTCCACATTGTCCCTTGCCTGTGTTCAATCTATAGCTTTCTCTAATCCTTAATATATTACCTTAAAAAATAAAAAACAGCAAAGCTGAACTTTGATAATGACTACTAACCCTCCCCGCTTTGTGTGGTACTAAAGATGGAACCCAAAGACATTCTAACTCTGAGCTACACCTCCAGCCTTATTTATTTATTGAAACAATGTGTAAGTTGCTGAGAAACTCACTAAGTTGTTGAGGCTGACCTTGAACCTGTGATCCTCCTGTCTCAGCCTCTCAAGTACTGGGATTATAGGCATGCACCATCATGCCTGGCTGCCCCCCTTTTTCAAACTATAGTGGCTTTCTCACATCTGCCTTTTCCCCATCACCTGACCTTGGCTTCTCTTACACGACCTTGTTGAGTCCCAGTGTGTTATCTGCTACATTTTAATAATGACTTTATACTCATATTTGAAGAGAAATACAGACAACTTCGTCTGCAAGAGTGGAAGGAGCCTTTTAACACAGTGTGATGACAGTTTGTTGGCAAATCCCACAGTGAAGTGCCTCTACCTTGTTGGGTTACAAGAAACAACTATATTTCATAGAGTTGTGTTTTACTAATAGGAAATCTAACATGTTTTAATTGATATTTACCACTTACCACTTATTATAGGACCATAGGGTATGAGAGTCTTTGAAGATCATCTTACTCTGACCCCCTACACCACTGCAGGAATTATCTCCACAACACCCCTGGAAAAGAGTCCTCCCAACAGCCCCCTTTTCAATGTTGAACAACTAACAATCAATGGTCCACTAATAATCAGTGACTTTAGTCTTTTTCTCTGCACAGGACAAAGAAATATGATTGGAGAACTGTTTATAGATTTCTGATGCCAGAGATGGAATATTCCACTGGTAACTTTGGCTTTTTGGTTGAGGATTACAGCCATTAAACCAAAATATTCATCTTAAGTACAATTTGTTCCACAAACAGAAGGTTTCAAAGGTATCTTTGTTTCCCTTCTTACACTGCCACTATTAACTTTTGCTTCATTAGTCAGGATTTTCAGGATCCACTCGGCCACTGCCACCTTCCTGCAGTGAGACCATCTTGGATGAGACACCAGCCAAAGCCCACTTCACATCTGCCACAGGATTGGACCCCCCCCCCCCCAATGATCCAAGTCATTTTGTTCAGTTCATTAATTTTATTTACCCTGGTGCACATCCTCCTGTGAATGGTGGGTCACTACTGAAAAGATCATTGGTTCTCACCCGATCAAGGATCAGAGTTGCCCCTGTCAAAACCTTTCCTGACACCCAGGGAAGAGAAACAGTCTCCACAGGGTGCGTTGTCCATCACTCCAGTTGCTTCTTTATCTGGTTTATCACAAAGAATATTTTACCATACATCTTCTTTATTATACATTCACAATACATTTTTTTTTAAAGGAGAGGAAAAAAAAGAAGAAGAAAGGAAAATCCACCAGCTTTGTCCGTAAGCTTGAGAAACAAAACGGCAATGTCAGATAACATTAATGATGCATGAGATTGCGGGTCTAGGGTCATGTCAAGACGTGCAGCAATCCAGTGTTCGTCTTACTCCAGGAAGAAGCGTTCAGCTCTGTTACTTTCTAATCACCCCGCCCATAATGTAGCACCTCGGCAGGCGGCAGAGCAACAAAACATGCAGGATGTGGACAGTTAAAATCCAACTCAAAGTACAATCATCCCCAACGGTCCTCCCCACCCGCCGCCGAATATTTACCTAGCCCATTTAAAACACTGAATTAATTCGCCAGCGGCTTCGCTGAGGACTCTCGAGCTCCTCGAGACTCCATTACATAATATCTTTCACAAAGTCTATGCCCAGCTCGAGTGGAAGATGGATTCTCGTCCAGTTCGCGGAGGTTCCACGCCTTTGCTTCCCTTTCTCGGGGTTCGCTCCCGCGGGTGCCCAGCTGAGGTTGCAGCGATCGGAGACTCGGGGGTCCCTGCCACTCTGCCAACTCAAAACTGCCGGGCGTCGGTGCACCGCCTCGCCCCCGCTGCTCCCAGCCTCGCCGCGGCGCTCGGGACGAGGAGTGCGCCCGAGCCGAGCGGAGCCGAGCGGAGCGGAGCCGCAACACGCCCGCCCGCGGTACCCGGGCCGGGGCAGCTGCGCTGTGCGCGGCCGCAGGTTCCGGCTCGCCGCGCGGGGCGCGGGGCTCCCTGAGGAAGAAGGGGAGGAGGAGCGGGAGCAGGGGGAGGTGTGTGCGGGAGGGGGGGCCGGGCCGGCCCGCAGGGGGGAGGCGGGGAGGGAGGGCGGGGGCCGGCCGGCCGGGAGGGTGGGGGCGCAGCCAATGAGCGGCGCGCGGCGCGGGGGGGCGGGGGATGAGGTAGGAGGGGGAGGGCGCAGCCCGGGCGGCGGAGGCTCGAGCCATAAACAAGCGCCCGGAGGAGCCGCGCCGGAGTGAGGCTTGCCGGGCGCGCGGAGCGGACGCCGCGGACCTTCTGCTGCGCCACCGCGCCCACTCGGCGGCTGGGGAGGCGGGGACCGGCCCGGAGGCTGCGCCGCCGCGGGGCCGGCCGACTCGGAGGAGGAGAAGGAGGAGGCGCCGCCGGCCCGGGCTGGAGCCGAGCGCTGCCGCCGCCGCCGCCGCCAGAAGTTTGGGTTGAACCGGAGCTGCCGGGAGGAAACTTTTTTTCTTTTTTCCCCCTCCCTCCCGGGAGGAGGAGGAGGGGAAGCCACCGCTGCCGCTGGCGCCGGCGCTAGTGGGCTCGGGGTCGGCGCGGCCCGCAGCGGGGGCGGGGGCCTCGCCCCGCCAGGGGAGGCGCGCCCCGGGGGCCCCCAGGGGGGCGGCGAGGACCGCGGGCTGCGGGCGCGTCGGCGCGTGTGCCCCGCGCAGGGGAGGGCGCCCACCCCGCTCCCGGCCCGGCTGCGAGGAGGAGGCGGCGGCGCAGGAGGATGTACTTGGTGGCGGGGGTCAGGGGGCTGGCCGGCTGCGGGCACCTCCTGGTCTCGCTGCTGGGGCTGCTGCTGCTGCTGGCGCGCTCCGGCACCCGGGCGCTGGTGTGCCTGCCCTGCGACGAGTCCAAGTGCGAGGAGCCCAAGAGCTGCCCGGGGAGCATCGTGCAGGGCGTCTGCGGCTGCTGCTACATGTGCGCCCGGCAGAGGAACGAGAGCTGCGGCGGCGCCTACGGGCTGCACGGAGCCTGCGACCGGGGGCTGCGCTGTGTCATCCGCCCCCCGCTCAATGGCGACTCCATCACCGAGTACGAAGTGGGCGTCTGCGAAGGTACGGCCGCCCGCCGCGGGCTCCCTCCCACCTGGCCCGCGCCGCCCCCTAGGCGCTGGCTGCGCCTAACAAAGTTTGGCTGAGACTTTCCCGTGGAGAGAGGGCTCCGCTGGAGAACGGGCGGCCGCCGGCCTCCGGAGGGTGCCCCTGCCCCTCGGTCCCCGCCCCTGGCAACCCCCGGCGCTCAGCCCGCGGCCAGAGAGGTTGGGTTTCTTGGGTGGAGGGCGGGCGAGGGCGGATCGCCCCCGGCCCAGCGCAGAAGCACGCGTGTGGCCGTCCGGGCTTGCGCTGGGTGGCCCGCCCTGGCCCGGAGCTGGGGTGCCGCGGGCGGGGGGCACTGCGGAGGCCGCCGTGCGCGAGCCCCTCGGGAGTCCGCCCTCCCCGCATAGCGCAGTGTGGCACCCGGCGCTGCGTACGGTTCGCGAAGCCCTTTTCTGTTCGCGGAGGAGAGGTGTCTCCAGCGCACATTCCCAGTGTGACGCTTATTATTTTTTCCTTTGTGATCTTCCTTCATCACCACCTTCCTCCTTCGCCTATAAATCAGTTTCAGCTGGGGAATATGTCAGCCCAGACGAAATTGCGTATAGTGGTTACTCATATATTTGCCTCTTGAAAACGGCCAAAGGCTTTTCTTTTTCTCTCCCGAAAGAAAAGGGAAGGGGCTGCACCTGGGAGTAAAAAGTTGTTGCTGACTTAGAGACTGCCTTTGAAATCCGGTATCCGCGTTTCCCATCGCCTTGCCGGTGCCTTCTTTTTGTTTGTTTGACAGCGGAGATTATTCTGTTGGCTTCTCCAGGGCGCATTGTGCACCACCTTGTCGATGCTGATGGAGGGAGACAGAGATTAGATTAGTGGAGTCTCCCAGGTCGGGAATCACTGTTAGTGCGTTTCAGCTTCATCTCTGTCTGCCTGCCTTTGCCTAGGGGTGCTGGGTCTGGTTTGGGATCTAGATAGGGCAGCGAGGTGTTTTTTATTATTTTTTTTTATTGCTAATGGGCAGGACTCAGTGAGGACCAGGAGCACCAGTTAAAAGTGGGATGGATCCCTGCTGTGGCTGACATTGGGCCATTGGGCCAACCATGCTGATCCGGAGCATCCTAGTGAGTGAGCACAGTACAGCAGCCTTATTCTAGGGGAGCAGCCTGGAGGACAACTGCCCTCTGCCCTTACCCCTCGGCAGCCAGCACCTTAGAAAGCCGGGCAGGGTTTATTCTGAAGCATCCTTCTGTCTGTCCATCTGTCTCTCTTTTTGTGGTTGTGTGTGTGTGTGTGTGTATTGTGCTGGGATACTGAAGAGGTGGCAACCTTAAGGATAAAAATGGATCTATTAGAAGGCTTCAGTGCTCTTTAAATACACACGTCTTTAATTTTACCTATAGTTTTTAGGGTTCGGACAGTTCTAGGAAATCGGAGAGGCCTTTTTGGTTTGGAAGCTGGTGGACAATGAATGAAAAGAACTCTTCTCAGAGGGGCGGGCAGGGCTCTGCTGCGCGCTTAAGGGCGCTGGTTAAAAGACCTTATTTGCCTGAACACAGAAGCCTCTGGCCTGGTACAAAGTCCCATTTTATAATATGGCTTTGTTTCTCACCTCAGGAAAAGTGGCTGTTAAGACTAACTCTGGTGCAGTTTTACGTGTTTGACTTTGGGAATTTCTGAGAGACGTAAAGATGCATCTTTGCACCCTGCCACTTGGAGGATGTAACTTGGTCCAGCCTGCCCATAAATCTGCGGGAAGAACAAGCCCCACAAAACAGGGTTAAATGCAGTGGAGAATGTTGTGCTCTGAGGGCTCTGGGAGGCTCTAAAGATCTCAACCCTTGTTTGTTTATTCTTAATATGTTTCTGGTGAAGGAAATGCTCAGGGAACATTTACAGTAATCAAGTGTTTTGGCAGCAACACCCCTTGTCACAGTATGGAGTTATTTTGGCAGTTCCTTGGTGAGCTTTCATTCCTCTGAAATGATGCTCTCCCTCATGGCTTCCTTTCTTCTGGTAACACCCCTTGCACTTGGTGTGAGCCTTGAAAATGCTTGGAAGTACTTCTTGGCATGATTGTATCTCAGTGTTCTCTAGAAACACTATTCATGTTGCAGACCTGTTTTCATCCACAAAAATTATGTGCTCAGAGCCCTTTAAAAAAAAAAATTCTCAAAGTAGCAGTCAAGTTGCATTGTAAATCCATGAAACTAAGATAAGGACTGTGTTTCCTGGCATAATATAATTGGTTGGATTTAGGTATTTTCAACTGTGTGTCTAAAATTTCAGATATTTTCACACTGCTACAAGATTTATGGAAAGCAGAGAATAAATGAGCAAACCCTTTTTCTTCCTAAGAATCAGAAGTCTTTACATGTCACTAGTTATCTAGAAGGTACTGACTTTTTAAATTTTTCTCTTTGCAAGAAATTTCTCAATGGCCAGTGTTTCCCTCAGTTTCCATTTTTATTCAGAAGTTCATGTGTGTGATTATCATAACATGAATAGGAATTGACATTTTATTCATGTTAAGTCTCTTGTGCTGCAATTTTTGCACTAAAATGACCCCTACTGGTTGTATCTGTTAATGAAAACTTTTGAAAACTTACTTAGTTGGCTCCATGGAGAAAATATATTGCATGGTATAGAAATATTATCATGACTAATGTACCTGTTTTCAATGACATGATTTAAATATAAATTACATCACTCTGTTAGCCAACTTGCAGTAATCTTTGTGTTACTCCCATACTGACTTTGTGGAGAGAGAAGTCATGTTTTTCTACTGCAGTTCATAAAATGAATTAGATAAATGATGGGCCGAAATGGACTCCTTTCAACTTGTGGCTCATTGCCTTGGAGTGTGTGTGTGTGTGTGTGTGTGTGTGTGTGTGTGTGTGTGTGTGAGAGAGAGAGAGAGAGAGAGAGAGACAGACAGACAGACAGACAGACAGACAGACTGGGCATTGAACCCAGAGGCAAGCTACCTTTGACCTATACCCCCGCCCCTTTTTATTTTTGTTTTGAGACAGGGTCTTACTATATTGCTGAGGCTGTCTTGATCCTGCAGTCCTCCTGTCTCAGCTTTGCAAGTACACCACGCCTACTTGCCTTAAGGTTTTAAAAGCATGCTGACCCATAGTGGGCTCTCAATAAAAGCATATGGAATAAATAGATTAAATGGATGAACAGTCTTCTCCATATAAAGAGTCCTGGAGAAAAAAAAAACATTCTTTTTTTTTTTCTGAAAGACTAAATAGTTTGGTAAGTTATATCCTGTGAATCATGTGAGATGTACACTTGGATTTCTTCTCAGCGTAGTTTAAATAACTATTAAAGAAATCCTGACTTTCATAATAATTCTTCATTTTGACCAAGTGCATTTGAAAAATTGAGAATGGAGCCACATAAAAAGTTTCCTCTGCTCACTCTCAGTCTGAAAAGTGCTTTCTGGCCCCTGGGAGGGTGCAATTCCCTTTCCTGTTTCCATTCATCTGCTGAGTCTTCCTGTTGCCCTTTGCAGAGTCCTAACTGGACTGTTTTCTTGACCAGGCAGCCTACCTCCAGGGAAATCACCTAGAAGCTAGAGAAACAAGTTTGGATTCTAAACCCCTGAGGAAGAAGTCTGGATGGGAGACCTCTTTGGGGGATCAGAGCTTTGAAAAACTAAAGAAGTGAGATTGTCTAGAAAGAATGTTTTGATTGGACAGTAAGAATTCTATTTGGAGCTAAGGGGATGAGGGCCATTTTTTCTTCTGTGTGGATTAGTGTTTTCTGCCTCTGTACAGGGTGGGGCAAGGTGAAAACACATGACCATCCTTTTGCCTCTGCATAATCAAAGGGCAGATGGCAGCTTGAATTTGCCAGTGTGTGAGGACAGTGCTTAGAAACCAGGTAGACACTCTTAAGTCACTTTGCTCAGAAGACTCGGTCACAGGGTGATCATTACCCTCCAGTGAGTATTTACTCAGTGGCTTTCAGACTTTATGGAATTTAATATTCATTCCATGTTTTTCAAAACCACTGCCATTTAAAAGCTGTCTCTTCTGGAATACAGTCTTCCTTTTATTTCCCCTCAGGTATTTTAGCTTTTCCTTCTACCTGTTTTTCATGGGGCGATGAGAACTAAGTAGGTGTGGTGGTTACTTAGAGCAAAGAATGGAAGTAAAGGTTAGTCTCCTCATCGCTGGAAGGCCCTGGAGAGGATGGCTGCTGCCTGGAAGAAGATGTGTAGATCTGAGCAGGTTGTGGGAGGCCAGACCCTGCACCAGCAAGTGGGAACTGCTCTCATTGCTTTGTAGCAGGACTTCGAGTTAAGAGCCCGTGAATTTTAATTGTCACCAGTTAAATCAAAGAGAGGAGGAACAAAGTTACTACTCCTGGAATTAGAAAAATTAAGCTCAGGGCTCCAGACTTTGTTTTTGAGTAATGGGTTTCATTTTCCATCTCAAATATCTTTAGGTAGAGCAATCTCTTTGATGCCAGAGAGAAAAGCAAGCAGAGGGCATATAAAATTATGTTAAGAGTATGGGAAGAGAAACCAATGCACATAAACAAGGAAATAATTAGTTCCTCCCTAAAGTAAATATTGACAAAACATGGAGTGACCAGCTATTCACTGCACATACACAAAAGACAGGACTTGGTGACCTTCGCTTTGACCATCAGGCTTGTAGAATCCTCAGTGTTATTGACAAGTCCTGTCACATAAAACACTTTGCAAAGGATAGATGAATTGCATATGATCAGAAAGGCCAAAATAGCAAGCCTGGAGATATTTGCTGTAATTAACAAATACTTAACAGGGACCAGGGAAATCTGTAAGCAATATGTTGGTAGTACAGTTGTGAGCAGTCAGGTTAATTTATGAAGAAAACTGTCTGAACAATCCTAAAACTATGGGCATTACATCCATTTATGGGGGCGTGACCCAGGAGCATTCTACCTCTGAGCTACACCTCCAACTGTATTTATTTTTTATTTATTTTAAACAGGGTCTTGTTAAGTTGCTGAGGCTGTTCTTGGACCTGTGATCCTCCTGTCTCAGCCTCAAAAGTACTGGAATTACAGGTGTGCACACGTGTGCCACTCTACCCAGCTTCCTGTGGTTTTTTGTGCTTATTAAGATCTCCTTGAGGAAGCCTGGCATGGTGGTGCATGCTTGTAATCCCAGTACTTGGGAGGCTGAGACAGGAGGAGGATCACAGGATTGAGACCAGCCTCAGCAACTTGTGAGGCCTTCTGCAACTTAGACTCTGTTTCAAATAAAGAATGAAAAAATAGGGCTGGGGGTGTAGTTCGGAAGTAGAATGCCCCTGGGTTCCATCCCCAGTACCCCCCCAATACACACACACAAATCTGCTTGGGGATGCAGGGGACAGGCGTTATTAAGTTGAGGGATTTAGATAAAACAGATGACCCTAAAAAGATAACGAGTGGGCAGACTAAAGGATGATGAATGGGAGAAGGGAAAAATATTGAACTCATCTTAGCACAACTATATCATCCTTTGAAGAATAATCCAAAACACATTCCAGACATTAATTGTGAAATTCCTGAAAAATGTGGGTGTGTTTACCATCTCCCAGCAATGGTGCGGGCAGGGGAGATGACAGTGCAGCTTTGGCATGTAAGTATTATGGAGTAGGAGGCGGTGAAGTGAGTGGAAGGTAAATAGGTTGGGGGAAGCAGGTGCCTGTAACACTGTTCCCTATGGCATGTTTTGTATCAGAATTTTGGAGACACACCAGTAAAGCTCATTTAATTATCTGAGGAAGAAATGGTAGACTAGCCAAATATGCGTGAATAACACATCGAAAGCCTGCCTTTTAGAGGTCTAATTTCCCAAAGCTGCATTTTCAAAGACTTGACTTGGTTTTGCATAGAAATCAATCACTCATTCATTGATTTTTTTTTTTTTTTCCAACTCTGTACAAGGCTGGCCTGCTGAGGTATTGGGGCAGCTGTGGAGCCTGGGGACCTCTCAGAAGTATTCTCTACTCTTTTAATCAAGAAAAACAGTAAGACAGCAAAGACTGAAAAAAGTCAACATCATAATATAAGTTCAAGCCAAGTAGAGGTGATTCCGCAAGTCTGTGATTAATTGGCAAGTGAAGGATGTGGATAAAATTTGTTCTGAGAGCCAAAGGATAAGAGTTCATCACTTCAGGCACTGGTGGCAAAGTGAAGAAGGGGATTTAAGTTTGAATGAGGTTTTTAAGTATGAGTAGGAGCTCTGTTTTGGTGAGAAAGGGGATCTTATCGATCTTCCTGGAGTCTCTGCAGTACACAGTGTTCCCTGTTCTGGGTATCTGAAAATGGGGCTGCATTCTTACTGCTTGATTACCTGTGATTCACAGTGGCAAGTTTCCCTTTGAGGGTGGCTGTCTCTTTGTTCTATTTTGTTGCAGTAGGCAGGCGAGCATCAGCAGTAAACTAGGAGGTGTCCCACCTCACCTTCACCTTCACCCACGCTGCTTGCCTTGGCCAGTTAGCCTGGTCAGGTGGTGGAAAACCTTCACTTAGACAAGACCTCCCCAGTCTGATGGGCAGAGGAGAGCTTGAATAGACCTATGTTTAAGAAAGCCCTTAAGGTAAACACTGAACTTTAAGCATTCATTCTGGGGTCACGTCGGGGGAAAATCCCCCAAAGACCCCATTTTTCTTCCTTAGTTGCAAAATGAACAGATTTCTATACCCTACTTCCCTCCTCCAACCCCACTCAACTCCCCCATAAAATGGCCATATGTTGGTAGAAGAATGCAGTGGTTAAGAGCTTGATTTCTGGGCCGATATCTGCATTTTGCTTCTGTGTCTCAGTTTTCTCATCTGTATAGTGGGGTACATAGTCGGGTTGGTATAAGAACTCAGTGAGCTCTGAGGAAGCACCAGGAAAAATGAGTGGCATGTGGAAAATGATTTCTAACAGCAAGGCTGCTAACCAGTGTATGTAAATCAATTTGCCATGGGGGCATCTCCTGTTCACCCAGTCCTCCCCTTCCTGAGTCATTGTGAAGAGTTAAGGAGTTTGGATGCTTCCTTTAGAAGCAAATTGCTACTGAGTTCAAGTTCCCTCCCCTCCTAGTGGACTCCAGCACCACGAATGGTTAAGTTAAACTTAAGGCCTCTGAAGCTGTTTGCTACCTCTCTTCCTAATGCCCATTTGGTATATCTTGTCTAAATAGCTTCTACAGATTTTGAATATTTGGGGTAATTTTTTGCATGATGTCATAGGAATTGTAAATTTTACCATTTTATCCATGGGTTAATATTTCACTTGGGGAAGTAGGAGGGACCTAAATTCACTATAATCTGTAGTGTACATTTTCCTTCACATATTCTGGAAGAAGATCCGCTGCTCATTCCCGCAGTGCTCTCACTAGTGGGCACCACAGGTTTGGGCCTGGCTTCAGGGGGAGGAAGCAGTTTGTACCAGTCGGTCGCAGCTCCTCAGCTCCATGCATGGGGCCCCAGTCCCACCTGCTGATGTGCTTGGGACAAACTAGGCCAATCCATTCCTTTCTAGTTTAACCATTTATTCTCTTTCTAGCTTAACTCGTCTCCCTGTTTCCCTGCCATCTTTCCTCCCACAAGTACTTACTGAGCTTCTAATTAAGTTTGGTCTTTGTGCTATGAAATAGTGATACCACTTTTGTTAAAACTGAGCTTCTGCAGTTTTAATACGTATACAATCACCTGGGGATCTTATTTAAAAAATGCAGGTTCTTAGGCTGGAAATGTAGTTCAGTGGTTCAATCCGCCTGGATTGAATCCTAGTTACCAAAATAAACGGCAGGTTCTGATTCAGTAGGCCTACAGGGGAGCTTGTGATTCTGCATGTCTAACAGACTTCCAGGTGATGCCAGGGTTGCTGGCCCTAGGACCACATTTTCTGTAACAAAACACCGGTATGTATAAAGCTTTTGTGACACAGCTGGTGCCATATAGTTAGACCTGATAAATGTTACTTGCTATTACAATAATTATTTTTCAGCCAAAATAAATAAGGCAGGGTCTGTGATTTTATGGAGGTCATAGTCTAATGATAGATAGGGAAAACAGACAATTCATTGCAGTCACAGACAGTAAGCCCTGAGATAGGAAAGCGCTGGGCATGCCGGAAGCAAGTAAAAGGTCCCTAATTGGGACTCTACTGGGAAAGATTTAGTTGGAGGTGCAGCAGCAAGCAAGACCTTTTTCTCATTCTGCTTGTGCAGGATGTTTTAGGAAAAAGAAAATGGGCCTTGTGGCTAAACAAACCTATGTTCAAACCTCAGCTCTGTTACTTTTAAACTGTGAGACCAAGCTTGCTTAGTATTTCTGGGCTTCAATTTTCTCATGTGAAAATAGAATTTCAGTAGCTTTCTATCAAGTAATATTGTAGTAAGGATTAGAGATGATATACTTTATGTATGATTACATAGATGTGTAATAGATTGATCTACTGTGGATACACACACACCTCTTCCACACAACTCTCTTATTTGCCAGAAGGCTCAGAGGGGGGATTCTGTTCTCATGTTTGTCCTAGAGAAAAAGACTGTGCAGTACTGAGAACAAGGGTTTCCTTGGTTTGATTCAGTGGAATTGTAATTCCCAATCCCCTTGGAATTTTTGCAGAATATGAACATTTGCTTGATTTTGTGGTTTGAGTTTTCATTTCCAAATAGCTATTTTAAATTTATATCTTTTAAAAAGTGACATCTTAAGCTTGCTTGTATGTGGTTTCATGAAAGTGAGAACATCCTTGTTGCTTTTTTCCAACCCAGATGTGCCCTGCATCTTTCCTGTGCAAAAGTAGTACAGGTTTACCATGGGTTTGTCTTGTGGGGGGGTCCCTGGAGAATCTTTGTGCTGCAGAGGAAGGCTCTTAAAGGAATAACACTTAGAATTAAAATATCTGATGATCTCTTCTCTTTGGTTCCTAGTATAGATGTGGTCCCACAATACTGCTTATTCTTTTTACCTGAAAATGAGTATTGTTTTTATCCAGTAAGTATAGGCTGGGATTCCTAGTGTGGTTGCTTTATATTGGCTACTGTGGAACAAGGAAAAAGAATTCATGAAGACACATTCCTTGAAATCAGTAGGTTATAACTGATTTTTCTTCTTGACAATCAAATCTTATTAAAACATGGTAGAATTGGATATTTTTCTCAACAGTCTTTTAGTATCATTGCAGTGCCTCTTTTATCAAAAGTGCTGGTATTCATACATGTAACCTATAAACAAAATAAGAACTTCAACAATACTTTCAGGGTTTCTTCTAAGTATATGCTAGTCAAATTCAAAACTAACATCCTAATTTGAAATATCCTGAGAACATTTGTCTTAGGAATAGTTAACAACAACAACAACAAAAAGTGTTAATTATATTTTAGGATGTTGTCATTTTGCATTTTTGGTTCTTGAGAATTTGAAGCAGCCTACTATTTGGAAACTTTAGCTAAGTCCTTTGTAACCAGCTACTCTGGTTAAAAACAAGGTAAAAAAAAAAAAGATATAAGCTGTAACTAGAGACTATGCCTGTCTTATTTAGCATTTCAAAACAAAAACCATAAACAAACATCTCAGATTCAAAACAGAAAGGAATTTCTGGCAGGGCAGGATGAAACCTGAGCCTGAGAGTACTGGTCTATGAGAGGTAACTTATTTAGCTTCTTATCCAAAGGCTACAAGCAAAACGGTTCACAGCTGTGATAAAACAAAAGGCATATCAGTGTTGGAGAGTTGTGATACCTCTTTTTATGACTCCAAAAGACCTGCCAAAATAAGGTAGAGCTGCCTGGAGGATGTTCCACCTGAACTAGACTTTATTAAGAATTATTTGAATCCCTGCAGAGCTGACAGCATGTGAGGAATCTTACAAGTGAGCCTCCTGGGCTCAGTCCCCCCAGAATGTGTTTATAACTGTACAGAGGCCGGTCTTGAAAACCTTTCTTTACTTATCCTAGTTGGATGATTTGCTTTCTTTAAGGTATAGGCATGCACAGTGTGAGAGAGGAAAAGGATGGATTTTAGACAATTTTATCTGGGAAATCAAAGTAGAGGATTTCTAAATGACTTGAGAAAGAATGGGGTATGCTGGGTGGTTTTCAAAAAATTAGTTCTTATATTTCAAGCAAATTTAGGGAAACTTGTTACTACTATCTGTGACATAAACATGAATGACCATATTTCCATATTTTAATCAAAAGAGTGTGAATGTATTTGTTTATATGTCCTAGCTTGTTTTCAGAAAGGTTTTGAGGCTGCTCAAAAAGGTAAATATCATTAAATTCTCCTATTCCAGAGTAGCATGATAAAGAAGGAACAAAAAAAAAATTGCTCCCACATCTATTTTTTTGCAGTGCTGGGAACTAATCTCAGGGTCTTGTACATGCTAGGCAAGTGCTCTACCATGAGGTATGTCTTCAAATCTCATCCCTGCTTCTGGATCCCCCTCCTTCCACCTAATGGCTTAGTGTCGCAAACTCCCCAAATTCCTCAGTTTCACTTTGTCTTGATTTGTTGGAAGGGAATTAAAGAATTACCTACCTGAAGGCAGGATAACTGAATGGGATGATATCTTAGGGCCCTTCTTTGTTTTTATGACCTAGAAGTGCTGGACAGGAGTCAAATATTACTTTGTGTTTGCAGAGCCAGGGAAGGAAAAGTGGGGTATCTACCTGACCCTTTGCCAGGTGCTGTCAATGGAAGGGCTTAGAGGAAAATGCCAAGAGTTCTGCCATAGCTGTATTTATTGAGAGGCAGTGGTGATTGCAAGATATGGTTACTAGGAAGTTAGTGACATCTTTTCAGTGCTTGCAGCCTGACAGCTGTATTAACTCTGGCCTAGTCTGAATTCAAGGTGGTAAATCTTAGGCCTCTTTTCTATGTCGGAACTGCCTGCTGCCTTCATTCTTTCTCCATTTTCTCACTTACTTCATTAATTATTATGGTTATAAGGTAGGTAGGTGACACACTGCAAAGGGAGAAGCTTGAGCAAAGACAGGCCAAAACTTGCTCAAATTCACATGCTCGCTTCTGCCTCTGACACTAGGAGAGAGTTGAGTAATTGCCATTCTTCCTAATACTGCAGGCAGCAGCCAAATTCTCTGCATTCTTTTACCTTTGCTGCTGTTTTCACTTGCCAGGGAGTTTCCTTAAGAAGCCGACTGAATTTAAAGAAACATAACAGTAGTAGTGCATGAAGTGGGGACTCTAGGGTGGGGATCACTGACCAAATGTCCCTGGGCTGCTCAAGTTGGGAGAATGAACTGATTCCCTGTGAAGGTCATGCTGCTGGCTGTACCAGCTCCTTCACCTCAGTGCTTACCTCACCCCCTGACCAGGACCAGGAAGCTTTTGGCTTTTGTGTGAGACAACAGATCTTCACGAAATGTACTTTCAAGTACAGGCCAGCTTTGAAGCTTGGAAAGTTGTCTGGTATCTGGAAACTTCACCCTTCCTTTGCATGTTGTTCAGCTGCAGGGTGTGGAGGGAGGTTAGGTGATATGAACCCGTGGCCCTGAAACTTGGTGTAATATGTATTCTGAAGAATGTGGTCAGTTCAGCACAGCCTCCAGCTTCTCCCACCAGTCAACTTTCTCTGCCTTGTGGGTATTACATTTTTGCCAAGAGCAGTCTTCCAAAATGCTGGTGCTGGTTAATTCCAGGCAGGCATTTATTTGTTAATAAGTTTGCTGAATGCTAAATGAAGCTAAATACCCCATTTGGGAGTGTGTGACATGAGGAAACTCAGCAGCTAATTACCATGTAGCTTTCTTCCAAGTCACTTTCAACTCAGTTACCTAAGCCATCAATCCCTAGCTTTGTGAACTTAGCTTTTCGTTTTCTGTAATATTTTGTTTTACTCCAATCTATGAACTTAAAAAGTTTACTAATACCTGGCAAACATTTCATATTATACTATGGCTTACTCTCTTTCCTCCTCTCCTTCCTTTCTTTCTTTTTTTTTTTTGAAAGATAATTATCAAAAGTTAAATCCTGTTCCGGATCTTGTGTCTCTTCCAGGCTAGATTTCTGGATAGCTAATAAATAGTAGTGGCCATTTGAAATAACCATTGAGGAATGGTGGTGTTAATTTACTAACCTGAGCTTTTTTTTGCCCAAGATAGGGTCTCTTGTATTCTTCTCTAGTTTATAAGTAGGTCTTTATTTGCTTTTCTTTCTGCTTGGTTGGCACATATTAGCCTAAGAACTTTGAGAGTGTGAATGCCTGGGTCCCGGCACTAATGTCACGGAAGCAGCCAGGTTTGCAGTGTGCCTTCTGTGCTAGGAGGTCAATTACATGCCTCCTTTGCTCATGTCTCTGAGCTGTGGATTTGTCCTCAAGTAAATCCCCACCAGGACCCAGTGCCAGCTGGGTCTCCAGTGCCCTGGAAGCCTTTGGAAAGATGCTTTCCACAGTCTTTCCATTTGCCGCATCCACATTCTTCCCAGGACGGTTGCAGGCAGCTAGCTCTCCAGCTATTAACAGAAGTTGGTGCCAAGTGTCCTGTCCTCTGTAAGGGCCCCTTCCAGTAATGGTTTCTGCACGAATAGCGCAAAGACTTTGCAGAAATACTGGGAGGGGGAAGCATTGGCCAGCACATCAGATTCATTTGATGCTGAGGGATGTGATAATGTGAGTCAGAAAGTGATAAAAGTTCCTGAATCAAGGATCTTTACAAGGTTGTGGTAGACTTACCAGCCTAAAAAGATGTGCCCAGGAAAATAAAATATTTCCCTAGCATAAGCAACTGGGTCCCTGAGTGGTAGAGTAACAGAATATCTTTAAAAGATAGGAAAAGCCACCATAATTGCTTCTTTGAGTATGTAGTTAACTTTGTGCCTTTGGGTGTATGTAGGGTGTGTGCCTGTATGTATGTTCTCAGTCACCAAGGGCATAACACAAAGAATACTCCACATTGTACTGCCAGAGTACTGAAAAATACCAGCTTGAAGCAAACCGAAAATGACTTCTTAATAGAGATTGTGCATTGTTTTATTTATTACATTTGGAAAAAAAAAAAAAGGAGTTCTAATTAAAGTGCTTCAACTTTGAAGCTGCTGCGTAGTTAATTGAAATATCTATAGGTAGGCAAATAGAGCTCAGGAATATTACTGACATTTCATTTCTTGGTGATTGGGACAGAAATTTTATTATCTTTATGGTAGTATAGGATGATTTATAGCAGGCAATCATTAAACATAGGGTTTTGTTTTGTTTTTTATCTTACATAGGAATTTTAGATATGATAGAAAAAGCAAAAACTTAAAGTGAGAAATGGAAGATGTCTGTAGGGAAATAAGCAAAATAAAAGAAGCCAGAGGTATTTTTTGTTGGAAGGAAATGAAATTAATTCCAAAGACTATGCTGGGAAAAGGTGAGCCCTCAGCAACCAAGTTTATTGACTATCTATTCAGCAAATTCTATTAGATGCTTTGGAAAGAGAAAGAAAAAAGAAAAGACTGCCAAAAGAGGGCTGGAAAAATTGAGGGAGATAAAGTATTTACATGCTTTAATAACATAAAACATGTCCAAAAGAAATATATAATTGCAGCTGCATTTGGCACTGAAAATAGTCCATGTATTATATTTTTTAAATTGTGTGTGAATATGTCAGCATATGTCCTTGAGTCAGAAATGCTCTGATGATAATATTTCTTGAGAGAATGGAAATGTAGAAAGTCTTAGGAGCTAAAAAGAGAAGGATAGCATAAAGTATGATTACTAGTAAAGAAGTAAACTTGTTTTTCTTTAGAGGGAACATATTTCATATGCATAATCCTAACTATTTCTAACCTTACCCTAATAAGCATTTAACTTCCCATAGGGCTGTAGTAATTTGCATGCTACAACTAAAAGGCCATAGGAAAGGGAAAATTGGATTCCTAAATTAAAGACCTGATTCTCTTGCTCCTAAAGGTTTAGGTTTTCCAGCCTTATTTCAAGTTTGTCTTGGACAAAGACTATTTAAGAACTCAGAGATTCGAGAAATATGGGCAACACATAATCTCCTAATGTCTAACACTACCACAGATTTGAAGGCCAGGCCAGCTACTGAAAATGAGTGTGGTGTCAGCTTTCAGATTCCCCAAAGTTGTCTTCACATCCTTTCAGCCCTGCACTTGGAGCTGCTTCCTTTGTGAAGCCTTCCTGCCTAGCCCAGGACCAGCAGTGCCATCCCCCAGTGCCCATAAATAGCACTTTCTCCTTCCCTCCTTGTAGAGCTGCTTTTCACACTGTGCTAGAGTTCACATTTCTGTCTCTGCCTCAATGGAATCTACTAGATTGCCAGGATTGTGTGTTGTTCTAGCGCTTGGCACACAGGAAGAACTCAATGAGCGTTTGTTGACTAAATCTAGACTCAAGGTCATCCGAGATATTATACAAAAACTTTTCCATCTGAACTGCTTGGTTTGGGTTGTGAAAACCAATACAAGTGGCACTACCTATTGAGAATCCCAGTGAGAAAATTGCCACCCAAGGAAGCTCACACTGGTCGGCGGCATCCATCCCAGTCAGTCTTAATATTTTTCTTAACTTCTCCAAGATCAGTTAGTTTCAACTGTATTTATTTTGGCAACTATTAATATAATATATAAAAAAATATATATGAAAGGTAGCTTTTACTTGTGAGGGCTTTTCTTCTTGCTCATCTTTCATAAAGGTGTCCTTACTCTTTCACAACCCTTCATCCACTTCTAAGAAATTTCCTGTAGGTGGATGGTGGTAACTCACCTTATTGCCAGGGATCTGGTGCACTGAGCAGTTGTGGCAAACAGCTGCTGGCAAACAAAAGCTGAGAAGTGGTTATGAATCACCTTATACTTCACATGAATATGTGAATACTGGGTGATAGCAAAACAGACTTGGTGGTTATTCTCAGCACATCAGGACAGTGTCTTAAAGACTATGCTGATGAGTTGGGAAGGAGTGTGGTCCAGCCAGCATGTTGAATGTTCAGCACAAGTGTGAAGTGCAGGGAATGATGCAACCTCCTTACTGCTCTAGATGATCTGCAATGTCCGCAGGAATTTAACTGTGCTGCTTCCTTGCGGAAGGAAGGAAATCCTAAGGCAACGACACAAGGGAGGAAGTTTGTGGCTGCGAATAATAAAAATGCCTCACAATGGTTTGAACAGGATGTCCACAGGAATGCAATATAAGGAATTTAGGAAAGCAAAATCCCATTCGGGTTTACTCCAAACCCTATAACTTCAGAGACTGAGGAATTTTTGATGACTTAGTGACCAGAGCCCCAACTTGTATTTAGCTGTACTGAGTTGTTTTTCCTTCACCAAGAGTCATGAACTTGTGGTTTCTTTGTTTTTCTAAAGGTCTTAAAGCAATTTGCAAATTAAGACAATATGACATTAGACACGTTTGGATACAGTGACAAACCAGACCTTTGGGTCATGCGTTCAGCACCAAACTCTTCAGCTGCTACAGAAGGAGGATACAGTCAGGGCAGGGCACGTGTAGATAATGACCCCAGGCTTAAGCTCTGAGACCTGTGCTGTTTCGTTTGGATGACTGTGCCCTGAACCCCGTTTTCTCGGGCAGGTTTAATGTCAGCGTCTCTTCTGCCGCTTTCCCTCACCTTCCTCATACTTCAGATGCTTGTCTTACCCTTGATGGAAATGGGCCACGTCTGTGTCATTGTTGGTGGCTTTCTCCATTACCCACTTTATATCCTTTTATTGATCAACACCAGTTAGAAAAGGTTTGGGAAAGGGAAAGAAGGGAAGCTGGGCTGGATGGCCAAGTAAACTTATAGCTGTGGTGCTCTGTTGTTCATAATGCTTATGAGTTGGCAATAAAAAGTGAAGATTTCTAAGCATGACTGCTTTTTGGAAGGTCCACTGAATTTCTTATAACTTTTTTTTTTTTTTTTGGTAGTACTGGGAATGGAACCCAGGGGTGTTTTACCTCTGAGCTATACTACAACTCTTATTTTCTTATTTTATTTTTTTTAAATTTTGAAACAGAGTCTTGCTAAGTTACCATGCACTGGCCTCGATCCTCCTATCACAGCCTCCCAAGTACAGGGATTATAGGTTTGTGCCTTTGTGCCCAGCTCTGTAACTCTTTAAAAATAGCATTTTTTAACTTTTATGTGGCTTCATTATTGTTGAAAGTTGTTCTCCTTCAAATGTTACCTTCTTTAAGACTTCATCAGCAGAAGGATCATTTGACTTGGTAGCATATACTGCCCACATGAGAGGCCTGTGTTTCTCAAATCGATGATTCCACAGCCAATTTAAGAGGTAGGTGAAGGACCCCGGGCTGTTGTTGCTACTGACATAGCGCACTTCTCAACTTCAGCAAAAACGGTGAATGGAGGCTGAGGCCTGGGAAGCATACTTGAAGGAGGGCGTGCCCATTAGACTGTAAGCCAAGGTAAACAGTTCTTGTAACTGAAAAATAGACTTCCTGGAGGAGAGATCCAGAGAAGTGGGTGTGAAGTACAACCAGCAAGGACCATTCTCAGCCACTCTGATAACTGAGTTGCCCCAGTCCTCAAAAGATACTCTACTAGCTATTTGGAGGAAACCAGTTGCTTATTGTGCCTGCAGCTGGATCCAGAGATGGTACTTGGGGGAAAAAAGGTCATGTTGGGATGGAAAGCAAAAGATGGAGTTTTTTGAGGGCTACTATGCTGAACTCATCAGTGACTCCCGATGGAGCCTTGCAGAGGGGCCAGTGGACTGGCAGAATAGCAGTGAAAGGTGTCCCTGGGTCTCCTTGTGTGGAAACACAGGCATACTCTGTCACTCTTTTGTTAGTTAAAAAAAAAAAAAAAATCAGTCCTTACAGTGGGCAGCCATGCATGTGTTGCAGATTCTGTGATGGGTGGATGCATCCGTAGGTGCAGTTTGCATGCTGACACATTTCCAAAAGATTCCTCACAGGGTTGTTTCTTTGTCCTGACAGTCAGTCTCTTTCTGTCCATTCTTCTGTGAAGGTCCTCCCCCCCCCCCCCTCATTGGAGTGGTTAGATTCTGTGATAGAAAAAAAAATCTGCCTAACTCTGGCCATCATTAATGAATGTGTAGCAATAAATACATGTAGATTGTCTAAGTGGCTCACACAGTGCTGGGGGTATCTTGTTCCCATGTCTTTTGCAGTTACTGCAGTACTCATCAGATTTGTAGTTGCTGATGTCTTGCCCAGGGCCAAGTGTCCAGAAAAGTTGACCATCGAAAAGAACCAATACAGAAATTCCTTAGCACTTTTCATACTCAAAGATTCTTGGAGCTCAGTTGCTTGTGCAAAAGGGCCTACCCAGCCTTCAGTGGCCATTCAGAAAGGTGTTATGTAATTTCCTTCTTTGTAGTTTATTTTTTGAACATCTTATCTCCCAACACTGTGTGCTGAGGCCAAATAGTGAGTCTATTGCCATCTTTTTAAAAAGCTAACTATAAAGGCAGCATAACTTTACTAGACAGTTTGGGAAAGAGAGAAGAAAAACAATTACCCAAAATGTTTCTGTTTGTGACACATAATCCAGTTTGATATTTTTGCATGTGTGCCTCTGTATTCTTTTATATACATACTTTAAAAAATGTGCAT
>PVLC010027884.1:7061-21572 GCA_004027655.1 Graphiurus murinus
TCCCATAGTTTTGTAATCCATTCATCTGTGGTTGGACATCTTGGCTGCTTCCATAGTTTGGCTATTGTGAATTGAGCTGCTATAAACATAGATACACATGCATCGGTCTGATAGTTTGGTTTCCATTCTGGTGGGTATATACCCAGTAGTGGTATTGCTGGGTCATATGGTAGGTTCACTCCCATTCGTCTGAGGATCCCCCATACTGTTTTCCACAGTGGTTAAACAAGTTTGCAATCCCACCAACAATGTATTAGGGTTCCCACTTCTCCACACCCTCGCCAGCAGGTGTTGTTGTTCATGTTTTTTATGATTGCCATTCTGACTGGTGTTAGGTGAAATCTCAGGGTAGTTTTGATTTGCATCTCCCTGATTGCCAATGATGTGGAACATTTCCTCATACATTTATTGGCCATAAAAAAAAATTAACCAACAGGAGAAGGCTATTAGGACCTATCACTTTTTAATTAATCTATGTTAATCAAGCCTGAACCATGTACTATTTTTTATTACTCATAGAGAAAAGACTATTTTCAACAAATTTCAAAGTTTATGTTTAAGAAGAGGAAAGTTTTATTTACTTCTCTGAATAGTTTTCAATTTTCCTGGACTTATAGGAAATAAAGAAACAATTAAATATTAGCAGCTTTTATTTGGATTTAATCAATATAAATAAAACCATATAGTATTTGATTATATATTATATAAAATAAATACCCATTGTTACTTGATTTGGTTACTATGTGATTAATAAAACAAACCAGTTACAATTATCATCTTGAAGACATGCTTCCATCTCTTCTTTCTACATTCTTTTCAGTTTTCTCTTAAAAATATTAAGGGATTTTAATTTTGCATTAATTTTTCAATATTTGTCTTCTAGAAAATACTGTTAGGATAGTTAGATTTTTACAATTACTGTATAAACCAAACTACCATATTTACCTCAGGTTTAATTAAATATTAAACCTGAAATTAGTTTAGGATGAATAAGTACCTGAGTCCAATCACTTCATATTATTTTTTAGCTAATTCCACTTGCTAAGTCACAGAAGACTTTGGAAATAAGTCGACATCATCTCGTTTATTTTCCAAAGACATATACAAACTCTCCTGAGAACTTATTATTGTAGAACAGGTGCTAGAGAAATTGCTAATTTACATTGCCTGAATTTTGTGAACTCTGGATATTTTCTCTCAGGAGAGGTCTGAGAAATGAAAGTATGATTTCTCACCGCAATGAGTTTCTTTTTCCAGGGAGGCAGTTTGATGAATTGTATGGGCAACTAAATATCTATAATATTCTCTCAGGTGCAGTTCTGTTTATACTAGTGAGTGGAGATAAGGACATAAATGACATGTTGGCAATTTGTAGTATGATCTGTGAGCAATTTAAGGAAAAATAAATGCAATGTTCTTATTAATAGATATATTGCATATAAGACTACAGAGAACTGGCAAAGGATTTGATCTCAAAAAACAGCTTTTGCCCAAAACAAGAGTATACAAAGTTTCACCACAATTTTACCTTTTGACACATTAAAATTTTTACAAAACTTGAATATTTTTAGAGACAAGATTCAAAATGTGTAAGTATTTATACTAAAGTAGCATCTATAAAACAAATTAGCCCCCTTGTATTTTTATTTCTGAGAGAGAGAGAGAGAGAGAGAGGTTGATTGAGGATTTATCCCAGGGGTATTCTACCTCCAATCATCATTACCATCAGCCCTTTTTTATATTTATTTTTAAACAGAGTCTCACTAAGTTTTTTAGGCTGGCCTCAAACCTGTGATACTCTTGTCTCAATCATCCAAGTACTAGGATTATAGGAATATGATACCATGCCTAGCTGAATTTGTCTCTATTTTAAAGCGCCTACTAGGACAGGGCTATGTCTCAGTTGTATAGCACTTTACTGGCTTGCTGACACCCTGAGTTCTATCCCCAGCACCAGACAAAAAGAAATATTACTACTATTTCAGCTGATAAATCATAATTGTATACATTTATAGAGTACATTGTGATATTTTGATATATGTATATATTGTGGAATTATTAAATAAAGCTAATGTACATCACTAAGCTAACCTATAGTGTTTTGTGCTTAAGCATAGAAAATTTTCTCTTAGAGGTTTTGATATATACATTTTTATTATCAATAGTAACTCTACTTTGTAATAAGTCTTAAATCCAATTTCTCCTGTTCATGTAACTTTGTACTTTTTGATCAACAACTAACAATTCCCTCCCTCCACAACTCTACTCACAGCCCTCACTATCATCATTATAAGTGAGTTTAGTTTTACTAGATTCTACATATACATTAGATTATGAAGTATTTGCTTTTCTGTACTTACTTTATTCACTTAGCATAATGCTTTCTTGATTCACACATATTGTTGCATATGACAGAATATTCTCATCTTTTAAGGCCAAATAGTATTTAATTATCACATTTCAAAAAAATTCATTCATACAGGGAAATTAAAGGAGGAGAAGTGATAGTAGAAGTGTAGATAAATTGAAAAGAGATTAAAGGAGGTGAAGTGAAGATGAAGTGTAGTAAAATTGAAAAAGCACAAAGAGCAGAGAACTTAAGAGAGAGCTGAGTATTTCATCTGGTGAGTATACAGTTAAAGTGGAAGCCATCTTAGTGGGCCAGCATTGGAGCTGGCAGATGCCAGAATCTGATGGCTCTCAGAGATGAATTTCATTAAAGAAGAGGCTAAATCCTGCTAAGTCAGTGATTGCAGAGAACCAATACACACACACACACACACACACACACACACACACACACACATACACACACACACACTAACCAATCACATTCTTCTCTCCAAGCTCAAAAACCTCAAGACCATGAATTCCCAGACTAGCTAAGAAAGCCACCAGTGAACTCCTGCACCTGCAAATAAACTCATTGGAACTGAGAAGTGATAGACCCTGATTACACAGACCCAAGTGGTTACAGTTAGGCTCATCAAGACCACAGCAAATCTCCAGATCAACCAGTGAATGTCTGGGGTTGCAGCTGATGTCATCAAAACCTAGAAACTACAGACCTCTCCAGTAGAGACCTGAGTGGATATCATCTGCCTTACCAAGACTGTGAGTTTGCAAACCATTTCAGTGAGAGGCTGCATGGCTGCAGGGACTCAAATGACAATAATCAAACCTATGGAGTCTGAGTTTGCAGACCATCCCTGCAGAGGAGGGGACAGTGGTTATAGTCACTCACAGCAGAAAGGGGAATTAGTAGACAGTCCCTAGGGAAACTTGGACAGGAATTAGAGTCAGAAACCTTTCCTTGCCTTTTTGGGATATCCAGCAATCACTGCCCGAACATCAGCAATGGTATATTTGGTAAGTAATTCAGCCAACCATGGTCACAAGATTGCAGCTATTGGAACATCAGTGAAGTTCCTGTGGCTAAATATATTAGTCACCCATTCCCCAGGCTCAGAAGGGTACAGTCTTTTTCCTGATGGAGTTTGGACCCCAGAACAGTGGTTTCAGGGACCAGCAAGATTTGATGTGATTGTAGCAGGCAGACCAGCAGTGGTTTCCCTGGAGCAATTTAACTCAGCCAAACCGCAGGCTGGGAACACTAAAATATCTGTACTGAAAAAGGATGGGCCTGTTGAACACTGAGGCCAGGGAATGAAAGGGTTTTGTGTGATTGAAACCAGCAGACCATTTCTACCATTTCTACAGTATTGTAACATCACAATCTCTGGCCCTAATGAGTTTTGGTCCAACAACTATAGAGGCTTTTGACCAGCAGTCCTCAGGGTTTCATGTGGTTGAAAGTGAGAGAGCAGTGGTGCTATTCCTGGGGCATTAAAGCTCAGCTAACTGGACCACAGACTTAAAATATTACAGTCTCTGGCCCTGTGAGATTGGGCCTAAAGATTATGGAGGCCTGTGGCAAATTATCTAGAGCTGTTTGCCTGCACTGGTGAAGTACTAAATCCTACAAAAGAAGTTCTGAGAGGCTAAGTGAAAATTCTGTTTCTATGAGGCAAATACATTGAGGCAAAAGTATATGCCCAACACAGGACTTATTCTAAAGGAACAAAGAATAGGCATAGGACTCCCACATAAAGAGGAAGAAATATCAACAAAATAGAAATACAAACCCAAGAAACCTGAGAACATTAGAATGAAAACAAATTTGGAAATAATAATCTCCCACAACTTCAAAACAATGGGGAACACTAATACAAAACTTCAAAAAATCCAAGGACAAACCAGAAGTTTGAGTTTAAATATGTTCAAAACCTTAGAAATGAAATCAAACCAAGTACTCAGGCTACAGAAGAACGTATCAATATAGAAATTGAAGCCTAAAATAAGAATTTAAAAAAAGCCCTTAGTGAAATGAAGGAGATAATAAATGAAATACATTCTCAGTAGAATAACTGGCAGACTAAAGCGTATAGAAAATAATCTCTCTTAAAAGACAGCACATTCGCCGGGTGTGGTGGCGCACGCTTGTAATCCCAGCATTCAGGAGGCTGAGACCAGAGGATCCCAGTTCGCGGCCAGCCTCAGCTGCCTAGTGAGGCACTCCGCAACTTAGTGAGACTCGGTTTCAAAATAAAGAATAAAAAATAGGGCTGGGAGTATAGCTCGGAGGTAGAATGCCCCTGAGTTCCATCCCCAGTACCGCAAAAAAAAAAAAAAAAAAAAAAAAAAAAAAAAAAAAAAAAAAAAAAAAAAAAAAAAAAAAAAAAAAAAAAAAAGACAGCACATTCAAAACTGAACAGAGTCCATAACACAGAGAAGACATGACCAGAATATTCAATAAATTTGGATTAATATTTAATAACCTAACTTATGGATAATAAGCATTGAAGAGGGTCTAGCAGCACAAACCAAGGTATTTAGGAACCTCTTCAGAGAAATAACATCAGAGAACTACCCAGGCATGGGAAATGAACTGGATATCCATGTACATGAGTACAAAAGATATTCTGAACCCCACTAAGACAAGAACAAAGAACTTCTTCATGGCACATGATAATCAAAATGATTAACATAGAGGTCAATTAGAGAATCTTCAATACATTGAAAGCAAAAGGACAAGTGACATTCAAAGACAAAACAATAAGAATTAGTCTGGACTTTACCCAAATTATGAAAGTGAGGAGTTTTACCAAATAAAAGGTTATAAAATTGCATGCCTACATATAAACAAATTTTCAAAAGTGACTGTATCAACTCATCTGCCTTGAACATGACAGTCATATTTATTAATTTGAATGTTTGAGTAAAAGTCAGAATATTTTCCTTATGTTTATTTATAGAGTGTTTTTACTTTTGTGATATCTTGTTCATAGCATATATAGGAATGCATGATGATTCAGCAAATATTTAGTAATGCTACTGTGACAAAAAGTTTACTAGATGCTGGAGAAAAAAATGGTCAGGAAGGAAGATAATATCTATTATTTCAGAAGTTTCAGAGAAGTAAAAGAGGCAATCAGATGGACATGTTTTAGTGAAAAGTTCTAGAGGATAAGAAATAGAAAAAAAAACCAAAACCTTAAAGGAATGGATGTCAATTACTGAAGAAGTAGCATTTGAACTGAAACCTTAATATTGTGTACAGTAAATCAAGCAGGAAGGAAAGCAATGCAATATTCAGGCAGAGAAAATAGCTTGTTTGCAAGTCCAGCGTCAAAAGAGAACAAGGAACAATGAGATATTAAAAACAAGTTAAAGTCATGTGTGGTGGTACATGCCGGTAATCTAAGCACTTGGGAAGCTGCGACACAAGGAATTCAGATTCAAAGCTCTTGGCAATGTAGCGAGACCCCAGTTAAAAATAAAAAATAAATTGGGCTGAGTGTGTAGCTCAGAAGTAGAATACTCTCTGAGTTCAAGCCCCCCACCACACACACACACAAACACACACACACACACACACACACACACACACACACTGTGTTAATTTGGGCTGAGCATAAATAAAAAAGGAAGTGGCAATTATAGGAAGGACCTCATATATTAAATTAGAGATTGAACTGTGCATTTAAAAAAAATAAAACCTAGCCAATCATTGGTAATGTAATTTGAAGATATATGAGTAAATATTTATAAGAAACCCAGATAACAAATAAAAATGATTTGGTTTAGTCTAGTTACAGAGGAGTTGGAGGGAATGAGGATTTTTTTTTATAAGATGTGTGAAATCCCAAGGTAAAAAAATATATATATATTCTTACACTTCATATTTGCATGCAGGGGGCAGTGAAAGGAAAAAAAAAAAAAACATGGATAATCAGACAAAGTGATCATTTGAGTAAAAACTCTCACTTTCAGGCCTAAACATGATACCATGAAAATAAGGAGAAAAAATATATATTTTTTTTGCAAATTCCATCTTTATCTACATCAGTAACAAAGTTTACTGACTTCACAAGTCATATTTTTTCTCTCTTCACCATTCTGTGAAATTAATAAAGTGTGATGTAAGACCAATACCAAGATAATAAGTAAATCATAATAAAATTCTACTAGAAAAAGTTGGGAGTGTTGGGTATCTGAAAATGATTAATACCTTAAGGGAATAACAAATCATAATACATAATAGATAGGGAATTATCTCAGCATGTAGAGTGTTATAGACTCAAAACAGAAAATTTAATATTGGTTTGTGAATGTGCTGGTATAATATTATGTTATGAAACATGAAAAAAGTATTTACTCTGGAGAATTTCAGAATGAAAATAATATAGTTGAATAAAAGTGAACCCAATATAAAGGGAAGCAGAGAGTATAGGCTGGAGGGATGAGTTCAGGGAAAAGACATAAATGAAAATTTTTTTTTTAAAATCTCAGGGAAATTTATATTGGAGACTGCTGGGGTCCAGCCCTAGAGGCAGTGAGGTGGGGGGTCCCTTGACAGGTGTGGAATGAGATGAGGTCACGGAATACATTCACACCAAATGCAGTGAAGAAGCCTATCTGTTTATTGTTTGTAGTAGCTGCTTTTATACTCTATTTTTTGCAGTGAGGCATATAGAACAGGAATTTGTATAGTCTTAATTTTCTAAAGGTTGAGTAAGTACATCTTTAACTAGAAAAGCATTTCCCATGGTATTTGATGGGATTAAGAAAACAGTAAATGTTACAAAATACAATACATATATAAAGATTTTTTTAGTACAAAGCAGTGTTAGAGGCTAACAACAAATAGTCTCTATTCATTAGTTTAAATCTTTACTATTTGTTTAGCTCCTTTAAGCAGTGTTCTTATCTTTTTCTCAGGCAGCTAGAGAGTTAATGTATCCTGTGAAATCCTAGGGAGACAAGCGGGAAGTGGACAAACTATCTGTCTTAAAGCCTTCTTTACTCATAGATAAAATAGTAGACTTAAGTCTCTTTGGCTTATTTATTTTGTTTTTATACCTGTGTGCTGAGAGACAACATAAGGCTGTTTAGTAACTAGGCTTGCAACATTCCCTGACTAATGTTTGTATATGGTTAATGCATTTTTTATGGGTTGTCTTGAGGCACTGTTTTTTCAGCTAAGAGATCACTTCTGTCAGGCCACATGTTTCTAAGAAATTTTTCTTAGAATTTTTCACAATTAATGTGAAAGCAAAACCCAAAGCACCCAAAGTTTCCAGAATATAGCATAATGCAAAGTGGGATATGCCACGCATTCCTTCTTTTGGAATCGTTTTCCTTGCAGAACTCCAGCATACTGAGCCTTGCTCAAGATCCAGCTATTAAGGAGCTGTGAAAAACTAAAAAAGAAATGGACAAAAATGGTAAAAATGTCTGAACTTGATCAATTTCGCAACCATCATTGGAGACTTATAAAGATTCCATGTGTTCTATACATTTCACAAAGTAGTCAATAATTTAATGTTAATGAGTTTGAAAACTATTTACAATACTGCTAAATTCAATAAATAGAGAAAAGTTTAAAATGGAGGGATTTGGAAAAACTTACCTCCTTCAATGTAGCTAAACATATTTTGACACTTTCTAGAATTTAATTTATAAATTAACAAATATGGAGCTGGATGGTTTTATTTCTATGAATAAATATCATGTATGTTGACTTAATAAATTAAAAATAAGTTATTTTTGTTAACTTTTATTTAATGTACATGAAATCATCAAATCAAGAATAATTTCACAAGAGAATATTTTTCATATACTATTGGCTCTTTTGCTTGTCATCTTAATATTAAATAAGATACTAACATATTTAAACCTGTTTTATTTGGCATGAAGAAGAAGAATGTATTAGTTTATCATGGTAGAAACAAAAAATACCACAGCTTTGGAGGCTTAATGCCCAAAATTAAGTTATATGAAGGGATGGTTCCTTCTAGGGCTGCTAGGGCTGGATCTGTCCCAAGACTCTACTTGCCTTGTATATGATTGTCTTTTCCCTGTGTCTTTTCACATCATCTTGCTTCTGTTTATTTGTATTTTATGCCCAAATTTCCCATCTGTATTACCAGTCATAATAGACCAGACCCTAATTACCTCATTTAAATTTGATTTCCTCCATAAAGATCCTCTCTCTAAATATGGTCACATTTTGGAATTCTGAGGATTTGGACTCCCACTGTGGTGGCCTAAAAGAAGAACAGGCTGGTGATGCAGACACATCCCACCTCCACAGCTGAAATCCTATAAAGTGTGACTAAGCAAAAAACAATGCATATGTGCATGTCATGCTGATGTGAACTTATGCCAGATACTCATGTCCACATCCATGCAAGCAAAAGCCACCCATGCCCAAGTCGACACTGCTGGGAACGTGAGCCTTTTTGCCCAGAACCTATTATATAAGAAATGGGCTGAGACTAAAGTTGCTGTTTGTTCTCCTCCAGATGGCTGGTGGCTTCATGTGTTTTCTTCAACCTGGGGATCTCACCATCTGCAATAATAGCTGGCTCCTGACACCCACAAATATCTTTTATGAAGGGAACACAGTTTTCTCCATAAGAAATAATGTGTGGCTAGGTGTGGTGGCACATGTCTGTAATTCCACTAGTTGGGAGAATTAGGAAGATTGCAGGATCGGGGACGATTTGAGCAGTTTAAGAAGACTTTCAACAACATAACAAGACCCTGTTTCAAAACAAAAAATAAAAAGGCAAGAATTTAGCTCACAGGTAAATCACCCCCTGGGATCTATTCCAAGTACCACCAAAACAAAACAAAAAATCAAGAAAAAGGGAAGGAAAGAGAGAAAGAAAGAAAGGGAGGAAAAGAAATAATATCTGAGCTACAGATAGGTGCAGTAGTGCACACTTGTAATCTGAGCCACTCAGGAGGCTAAGGCAGGGAAATTTCAAGTTCCAGGGCAGCCTGGGCAACTTAAATATACCTTGTTTTAAAAGTAATAAAAATGGGCTAGTGATGTAACTCAGTGGTAGTACACCAGGAGTTACAACCCCTAGAATGCCCCTTCTCCAACCAAAAAACAGTAAGAGCATTTGAATGTTGCATAGTGCCTGATGTTGTTTTTTATGCAAATCAACACATAAAGTGAGAGTGTGTGATGTTGACACAAATGTTTTAAGGTTTTAACTATGATAGGCAAAAAGAGAGGTGGTAAAGTAGAAAATGACTTTTATACACTATTAAAATTAATAATTTTTCAATACTGAATTTATTAATTTTTAATATTTAACCAAATAGCATTAAATCTAACCCAAATATCACTTAAATAAGTACACTAATGCTATTGTCAAATGCATTTATTATTTTTTTTATTTGTTGTACTCAAATTAATATTCTCAACGAGAAAAATAAAAACTTTGCACATTTAATTATTAAACCTAGTAAATTTGGACTAATATTTTTTCTTAATTTCATATATTCTTGGGAAAAATAGCATCGGGAAACTAAGTCTTCAGAATAAGTTTTTTTTTTCTGAGAAATATCAAGGTTGATATGAATTATTTTCTATTCTGGCATATTTTCTGCTCTTATTGCAAATATTGTTTTTAGCATGTATTTTCTTGGCACTAAATATACTCTGCTAAAGAAAAATGTCACACTGGACAAGATGAGCTAACAGAAAATAATTTTATTCCACACTTTTGTCAGCAATTAGAAAAATAAAAGAGCAGAACAGCTCTTGTGAAACAGGAGCCAGAGAGTTTCTAAGAGCTGGGGGGCATCAGGATTAAACTTCCTGTGTTTGCTAATTGAGGTTATCCAAAGGAATATAAACCTTCTCATATCTTCATGACAGGAGTAATTTTCCAACTTAGAGATAAGGTTCCCACAGAATTAGGCTCCTACCTTCACCCAGAGACTAGGAGATGAGGTTGCTAACTTCTTGTATGATTATATCTCAAAGAGATAGCTGCCAGGTCCTTGAGAAAGACAATCTTGTGTTGTAAAACTGGAAGGAGGTGTTTAAAAAGATTTATATCGCAAAAGGGCAGACATAGAATTTATAATTACAGACATTCTGAAGTAAATGCTTTAAGAAAAGCCATTAAAGGGCCTAGAGGCAGGAAGAAAACTGCCTAAAATCTAGTGGAGCTAAAGGAAACATTAAGATCTTCTTGGTCAACTCTAAATGAATATTTCTTTATTGAATGAATGAATGAATGAATGAATATTTGATAGAACATTGAGGAAAAAAAGATATAGTCATTACATTTAGTAAAAGAATTTTAAATGATATAGGTAATATATTTTATTTATTATTAGTAGTATATTAATAGTTAATATATTAATGACTAATGATATAGTAACAGTAGCATATTAATAATTATATAATATGTTATATATGTTTGTGGTACTTGTAATTGAACCCAGGGTAAATCTACCTCAGAACAACATTGCCAGACTTTATTTGTATTTTTGTTTTTGTTTTGAAACAGTCTTGCTAGGTTGCTGAGAGTCTTGCTACATTGCTGAGGCTGTTCATGAACCTTTGTTTCTCCTTGCTCAGTCTCCCAAGAACTGGGATTACAGGGATGCATCCCTACATCCAGTGGTTATATTCTTTAAATTTGGTGAAAAATGTACAATTTTCTACCTAATGTCACACACTTATTTTTGGTAGTATATGAATCTCCTTGTACTCATTTTCACATAAGTCTACAGTTACTTATTTTATTTTTCAATAAACAGAAAAGGCAACTTAGAAAATTGCCACAGTGCCATGAAATATAAGTGAAAAACCAGTAAATATAGGTATTGTCTAGCTATATAATGAAGTGGTTAAGAATGTAAACTTGATGACTGCAAAATTGATTTTGGAGCTTACCAACGTACATATATGCAAATATTGAAGGAAAGAGTATTTTAGTAGGGCAAAAGAGTCAAAAGGCAATGAAGCAGGAGTATATAAGATATATTTGAGAAACTGTGAGTCAGCTAGAACACTGGAATCTAGGGTAAAAGTGGTTTGAATCTTCAGATAAGCAATAGAGGAGTGTAAATGACTGCTTCCCACTGGGAATATGAGCAGATTATAAAAGGCTTTGTAGATTTTGTAGGGTCTCTGAAATTTCCAAAGTGAAGCCATTAAAGGTTTTGAATAGAGTAGTAACCTCCTTTGACTTCTATTTAAAATAGAAGCTCTGTACATTGCACTGAGAATAACTTCTAGAGAATCGAGAATGGAGATTAAATGGGTTAGAAGGCAATTGAAGTAACTCAAGTGAGAAGGCTTGCAAAGAGTTTTCATTAGCTGGAAAGACTGCCAAGAAAGTAGGTTTAGAAGGGAAGAGTTCAATGTTAATTATTAAATGATTTTACATATGAATCATAGGCTTACAACAGAATAGGGGAGAAATAAAAGTAAATTAGGAGCATGAGCTCTTCTTCAAAGGAATTTTACTGGCAAAAGAAAAAGAGAAACTGTACCAGCTGATGGAGACACAGCAGTAGTGACAGACTTTCAAACTGGTTCAGTTAGAGAAAGACTAATGATGCAGGATGAAGAGAGGAAATTGCTGGAGCAGTGTTTTAAAAGTTGAGATAGAATGTGTGTGTGTGTGTGTGTGTGTGTGTGTGTGTGTGTGTGTGTGTGTGATTAACTGTTTATTTGTAAATAATCAAAAATTCAAGGAAAATTTCGAAAAAATAAGTACATTACCTAGATCCATAGCTTGGTATCATTTGACCACACTTATTTATCATTGCTGTTTCTCTTTCTCACTCTCTTTCCTATTCCCCAGGTATCTGTTGGTATATATGTTAAAATGGGTGTAGAAGGAAGTATGGATACAAATTTTAGAATTAGCATAAATATAATGTTCTAGACTACTGAGAATATGTAGAAGTTTTTACCTACTTACGTAATTTTCATTCTTAGAAAAACTGAGTAGTTGACATCTTACGTATTAAAATTTATCAACATGATCATTTAAAATACTCCCTTGAAAAGTTGAATTAGGCCAGTGTATAACATTGAAATTCACAAGACAGCCCAAGTGTCCTAGAAATGTACATTTCTTGATCACATTCCCTAATTTCTTTATCTACCATTTCCTCATCAAAGGTGCATTTATTAATATTTTGTTTTTTTGAAATGTACATAACTTAAGTCACTGGAAAGGGGAATGATAGTAAAAGCTAACAAATTACAATTAAAAATACAGCAAGGAACAATATCTAGATAATCCTAATGTTAAACTATTTATATCAATTTCATTAAATATATATTGTAGTTTAGTTTGAAGAATCATGTATCTACTGAGTAAAACAAAAGTTAGGGAACTGTAAGAAAAAAATACTTTTTAGGCAATTAGAAATACTTTCTAAAGTTACAATTATTAGGCATAAATTTAAAAGATATATAAACACTAAGAAAAATTTGAATTTTTTGCTTTAAGTAAGATGAAAACTCTACTAGTAATTTTAGTGTTAGAAATCTTAGGCATTGCCTTGCAGTTTAAAGATATAAGAGCTATTAAATTTCAACAGAGTTTGGGTTTCAACAGATGTGGGTCCATGCTCATACTTAGTGAGTCTCATCCTAGTTGTGAATTTCAGCTGTAAGATGAGAATGATCATACCCATTACTGGGTTAACTGGGTCCTTTCCAAATTCATATTTTGGAGTCCTAACCTCCATATCTCACAATGTGACCATATTAGAAAATAGTATTTAAATGAGAAAATTAAGGCAAAATGAGTTCATATGGGTAAGCTGTGGCCCACTATGACTATGACCTTTTAAAAAGAAAAGTTTGAGACACAAATAATACACAAACTACAGGTTCACTCTATAAGAAGGCAGCCACTGCCAGAAAAGGATAAAGGATTCAGAAGAAGCCAAACTTACTAACATCTTGATTTCTGAATTCTTACCAAAATACATATAGAGAAATAAATTTCTGTGCTATTTATTATGGAAGCCTTAAATACTAATACAATAACCAAACTTATAATGGATTCTTATTCATCATATATTTTATTTCAGAGAAGAAAGACATTGAAATACTCATTAAAAACTAAAATAAAAGAGTGGATGTGGAATGATAATGGAAAATAATATATAAAAATAAAAGCCAGATAAAATATACATATTTTTGATACATAAGACTTGTGAAGAAAATTTAAAGAGGGAAATGTATATCATACTCAGAAAGGAAATTCATTTTATGAAAGAGGAAAAAATTAAATAATGCAGGGAAATGTTGAAGAGGTATGTATGTGCATGAATTAAATAGCAATGACCCTAATATCATATGCATACATACACACACACACACACACACACACACACACACACACATATACATAACACTAAAATTTCTAACAGTAAAATTACTCTACTACATATGTGTGTGTATATGTGTGTGTGTGTGTGTGTTTGTGTGTATGTGTGTATATTTTATATTGGGCAAGTACGTATTGTACATAAAAAATATGGAGATATTACATACAGTTTATTCGATCATTAAATCTTTTTTATTTCAGTAACATAATAGAATTTTAGGACTCTATCATAACATTTGATGAACTAGCTTTGCTATATTCAATCATCTTTTAAATATACAAATTCATATAAAAGGTAAAGGTATGGACATTCTTAAGAAGTAACAGCTTGCTATTAAAATAGGAATCTGTATTTAAGAAGAATTGTGTCTAACTTTTATCTTCAAAGTTCTTTGAACATTAATAGTGGTTTAAAAATCATTTTTGATTTTCTATTTCCTACTTTCAACTAAGTACAACTATGTTTGAGTACATAGCCTGCTGTTTTGGTTTGGATTTGGAATGTTCCCCAAAAGCTCATGCATTAGAAGTATGATCTCAAGTTTAGTTCAGAGGATGGGCCTTTAGGCAATATTGTGTCTTAAGACCTCTGGCCTCATCGGCGGACAGCTGAATGGGAGGAATTATATCACTGGGATCATTCAGGATATGCCCTGGAAGGGTTTATCTTGTTCCCAGCCCCACCTTTCTCTCTCTCTCTCTCTCTCTCTCTCTCTCTCTCTCTCTCTCTCTCTCTCTCTCTCTCTCTCTCTCTCTCTCTCTCTCTCTCTCTCTCTTTCCT